>QNUK01000077.1:2167500-2240000 GCA_013621035.1 Clarias magur
TCATGATAATGTGTGAAGTCTATTCATCTATTATTATTATTATTATTATTATTATTATTATTATTATTATTATTATTATTATAAATAAAATATGATTATTGCATATTTTGGATGCCTGAATAAATTATGTGTAGAAATAAATAAAAATCAGACAAGACCATGGAATTAGAATGTGTGTCCAAACTTTAAATTATAACTATATTTAAGTTATATTTTTATTCTTTAGAATTTAAAGCATTCTAATTCCATGGTCTTGTCTAATTCCATAGTTTTTCACAAAAAAAAATAAAATAATAATAATCCAGTATTGTTCTGGAATGTAAAAAAACCTGCAGTGTGGTTGAGCGTGGAGCAATGGAAGAAGGTGGCCTGATCTGATGGATCACATTGTCTTTTACATCATGTGGGCAGCTGAGTGTGTGCACGCGCATGTTGGTGACCTGGGGTTAAGATGGCACTAGGATGCACAGTGAGGGAAAGTCGAGACGGCGGAGATAGTACGATGCTTTGTGTAATCGCAAATTTTACTATGGTATGCATTGTAGCTCACTGCAGTAAACCAGAGTAAATACTTTAATCTACCAGAGTATTACCATAGTACTTTGGAAATTTCCATGGTTAGACCCAGAGGACAAATCTAGGTACTGTTTGCACTTCATTGTGTAACACTGTACTTTGGTGAATACCATGGTATGCTCTGTGGCACTTCAGTGGGTGGCTGTACCTTGGTGTGATACCTTGGTGTGTATCATAATACGATGAACACAGTAGCATTTACTGTATTAGGTAGCACCGTCACTACCAAACTTTCCAAACGTGCCAAGAACTTCTTGGAACATGTTCTGCTTATTTAAACTACATTTCTATTTGGAATATGGACTTTATTACCAATTTTTAATGCCTAGTTACTTTTCACTCACCCTGTATTTATTAAAACAAAGTGATGCAAAAAAAAAAGAAAAGAAAAGAAAAAAAAAGGCTAAATGGCTCTTGGTTTTAAGGGCTACAGGATCTACTGCTAACGTCTTGGTGCTAGATACCACAGCACACCATCAGAGGTCTTGTGGAGTTTGTGCATTGATGGGTCAGAGCTGTTTGGCAGCACAAGAGGGACTTACACAGTATTAAGCAGATGGTTTTAATGTTATTGCTGAGCAGTGTACACTTCAAGCATTCCAGCTGCCAAGAATTAGCCGGGACACATTCTGCTTTCATTTCTTGGCCCTTTCATGATTTTCGCTTTTTTTTTTTTTTCTTCTTCTTCTCACTTTGTATTGACCCCTTGTTGTCAGGATGCTTGAAATAAAGAAACAAATGTAAGCAATAATGAGCAGTGAACAACGACAGCGTGAATGAAGCAGGAAAGTTGGACGTGCACGGAGGGGAAAACAGTTTGAGCCTCTCCAGGAGTCTGGATCTGCCTCTCTCATGGCAGTGGAAAATAGAAGTGGAGACGTTTTCAGGTGATTAATGATCAGAGGTCTGCTCTCTCTGGGGCTGTGTGCGAGACTGCGAATGTGTGTTTCTATTTACACGATTGTTATCTTCATTTCCAATTTAACAACACAAAGTGTGAGTATGTGCGTCTGTTGCTTTAGTGTGGCTTAAGTGTTTGCATACCAGTCGGTGCTTTTCTTTTCAGTGCCGTGTATCTGCATTTGTACTTAAAGGGGATTGTCTGACCCTGAACGCTGTGTACAGTATGTGTCTTGGCAGGAGCGTCATTGCCTGAGGAGATCGCATTAAGCTTCTGTAAACATCTCTCTGACATGGACATGTACTGTAATTCAGCCCACACTGTTTATTCTCCTTGCACACCACATGAATCAGAGCACTTCCAGCACTTCCCAAAATACAGGTCCTCCAGCTACAAGCTTCTCTCCACTGGTAAGAGGAGGCAAAATTATGCCAACACTTCTGTAAAGAACACTAAACTACTTTTTTTCTGGGAAAAAAAAGGAATGGGAATGGTCGACTAATCATATGTCCTTGTTGATGAAACTGCAAAGTCCTTCACCTTTCTTGGAAATTTTGTAAATCTGAGTAGGGTTCACCAAACAGCCATTCAGGTGAAGCAATGTGGGGAGCCTGGACAGGGTGCCAATCATCGCAGGGCACACACACACACACACACACACACACACACACACACACACACACACACACACACACACACACACACACACTAAGCACTTTGGGAACGCCAATTAGCCTAATCTGCATGTCTTTGTACTGTAGGAGGAAACCGGGGGAACCCAGAGGAAACCAACCAAGCATATCTGGTCTGATCCCACAGAAGAGTGACTATAGCACTAATTGCTACAGTTGACTGGACAGAGTGCCCATGCTGACTTGTCCATCCATGAAACACCAATGCCATGTAAGTATCAGAACTGGACCACGGAGCAATGGAAGAAGGTGGCCTGATCTGATGATCCGAGTGTGTGCGCGTATGTTCGTGACCTGGGGGTGAAGGTCACCAGCATGGGGAGAACATGCAAACTCCACACACAAACCCAAGGCGGAAAACAAAGCCAGAACCCGAAGGTGCAAGGTGACGGTACTAACCCCTAAGCCACCCATCATTCCAAGCTCTTGTTCTCAATTATTACTTTGTAGTGCGAAGAACGGCGCACTTCAAATCTGACCTGCTGAACTGAACACATGCTGGTCCTGATCCTACACCTCGGTTCCCCCGTAAAGCCTGTAAGAAGTCCCAGCTTCAGCAACCGCCAGCATTTACTACATTACAAATTCATGCGTTTGTGACACTAATACGGGAATAACAGATAAACAGTTCCCTTGTGTTGTCTACCGTGACGCTTTAATGCGAGGTCAGCAAATGCCTGAGAAATAATCTGCTTGGTGTAATAGGACTGGTTGTGCTCAATTAAATATTGATCTCGATAATTTGTCAAAAAGAATCTCATTCAGCAGTCGGTTTCAGTCATGTTTGAAATGAAGCTTTTCCCTTGTGATATGCTGCTCTAAGTCTTCCGACATCCTGTTCACACTTTTTGTTCATTTCATGCCGTTAAATTCTTCTCCAGGTTAAGACGTCTCTCCTGCCATTTATGGAAAATGACAATAATTTAAGACTGTATGGTAAATGTACTGTACTGTACGTGCACTGCCAATTTTACAGCGTTCCAAAGAATCTTCCTGTGAACTTGTACAGTTTTACCCAACACTAATTACATTCTTCAAAAACAATTGATCATTTAAAAGTTCCCATATTTGACTACTTCTTTAACATCTTTTGGCTGGTCCCATCGAGGGGTCACGACAGCAGACCATCTGATCGCAACTTGATGCAATCCTCCCATTTTATCCGGGATTGAGACCAGCACAGGACTACCACTGATTCACTACCACTGAGAAAATGGCCTTATAATTTCTTTAACAATTGAAAGAAATCCTCGAGCTTCCCCAAAGTGTGTTCATGCTGCAGCCTTAGATAAAGCATTTTTATCATACCTCAAATGCGATCCATTGCACTCCTCTTCCGAATGAAACGTTTCAGTGTCGATGTAAATTGGCTACCGCTGAGCCACGCCCCTCCAGAGAAAAGCAGACGTGAGCAACAAGCTAGGGGAGGAGATCTTCTTATATGAGGTCACAATAAGGGGAAAATCTACTTGGCTTGTTTAACATCTGGCCAATACAACAATGAAAAAAGGACAAAAATCAGGAATTACTTGCTTTCTCATGTTTCCTTTGGTTTGTAAGTGTACACTAAAGATATGACTGTCTAATGTCTAAAAATGACAAAAAATCGACCTTATGTCCCACACTCTTGGGGGTGTGCTGTTATTGGAAAATTATCAACATCTGGATGGTGTGGTGCAGCCTGATGTGAGCAGAGATACTAAACCACAGCAATTTGCCAATTCTAATCAACTGAGCAACAGATCATGCTCTTTATCCAAAATACATAATTTATAGCAGATATGATTAGTTGTTCTCCACAACCCTGGCTAGCAGCTAGTAGCTATTCATGCTACAGAAAAAGAGGGAAAGGTCACATGTACAGTACAAAGTTCTAACAGCGGAGACTGAATGCTCCATGAATGCTAAATAAATGTCTCCTCACAGAACACTTTACCACATCAACAAATTGTTAAATGTGTTAATATCCGTTTGTGTGAATCATCCACAGCACCAGTGCAGTGAGAGAAAATTTGCTAATGCATTAGAATAAGCTTCATGAACTAAGCGAAGCTTACCCAGCTAGCTGCTAGCTTGCAGTTTGTGAGTAATAAGAGTTACTGTAGTATGTTGAGTTAATACAGTACGTTGATGTTTTGAAGCTAGCAGGTTAATTGAGCGCTTAGTTTGCTATGAATGAGCATGTTAGCTAGCTTCCACACAACATTCTGTTATATTTAGTGTTACAGTAGTGAATTAATACAAACGAGCAGCTTGTCCAAGGATGTAGCGCAACTTGTTTTCTGTTAATCCAGGCTGTCAGGATGGATGGATCCCTGAGGTCAAAGGTCATGTAGTGGGAGACAACTAAGTGTTGTGTAAGTATCCTGTTAGGATCGTCCACTCATATGACTATTAATGCAACTAATTAACACTCTGCACCTGAATCAAACCCCAGGCCAACCTCCATAACCAAAGGGAACCTTTTTTTTGTTGCCTCATTTACTTTTTTTTTTTTTTTTTTTTAACAAAAGCTGCAGTGTAAAAAAGAAAAAGAAAAAAAGTTTCCATGTCCAAGCACACACACACACACACACATAACGCCTAGTTTAAGCAGGATTGAGAGGCGCATTGTGTTGGTATCAGGTGTTGGCATGACCCGGCCATGTGATAAGGGCAGGAGTTCAGGCAGACTGAATGTGTGGCTCAGCTGAGCTCCTCAATGGACTCTGGCTCCATCAGTACAGACTCTCAACACTCCTGTATGGAGCCTTTCAGCTCACACTGTCCTCAGTGTCACAGAGAAACGTTTTGTCCCTATCCCTGTCCATCAATCATTCTCTCTCTCTCTCCTCATTTCCAGCTTTTCATTTTGATAGTGGTTGAAGCCAAGCTTTTATTCACTAATCCTTTAGGAAACATTATATTGATCTCTGTGTGTGTGTGTGTGTGTGTGTGTGTGTGTGTGTGTGTGTGTGACTGCTATAATTAGTGAATAAAACGAGTGGTGGGGTTATGGGTTGGGCCCGAGGTACACAGATTTAAATGGAGTTGAAAAAAAAAGAAAAGAAGGCTTTGGCAGAGGACCAGCAGCGGGCACACTCGTGCAGTCACTGACCTTAAGCAAGACTTAGCAAAGAAAAAGAGGCGAATCAAGGCTGGTACATTTCCATCACAGTGCCACACTTTCCCCTTACTCATCTGAAGCTTGTGCTATTTCAAGTAACTTTCCTTCCTGCATTACAGTTTGTTTATTGAGTGTTCCATTTCTTCACTGGGTATCCTCTTTTGTAATTTAATTAATCAATCACAAAATAAAAGCACACTTTTAAACGTGCCGCTCGTCAGCAAAACGTCCCCAACGGAAAATACAGTGCACGGTATGGAAGAGTTACCTCAGCCTTTTCCCCGAAGGAAATCTGTGGATTCATTCTGTGATGTGTCGTAATAGCTCGCTGGATCACGGCGCTAACGGTTATTTGCAATTTGTTCACTTTTCAAACACGTTCTCCATATACAGTATCTTTTTAATTACTTTTTTAGAAAGGGGCGTGGCCTACTTTCATCAGTAGCTCATTTACATAGACACTAAAACAGTGCACTTGGAAGAAGAGTGAAACATTACCTGAAGGGTATTCCAGCTGGAACATGACTTTAGGGAACTTTAGGGGAACAGAACACACTTTAGGGGACCTCTGAGACCCGTGTTAACCTGTTAACTAGTAAAATATGGGAACATTAATAATTATGAATTGTAAAGACTACAAGCGCATGATGAGAAGAAAAAGGGTAAATACTACAAGAGCCAGTGAGAGTGTACAGATCTCTGTTGTACGCTATTATTTGATTCCTGTAAATAAGTGTAAAAAACAAAAAACATATACCATATATATGATTAATTTATTTAAAAGCTAAAGACTGAAATATCCAATTTACATGAATATTCATTATAATATTTGAATATTCTTTATAATATATTATAATATATTGACTTACCCATTAACATTTTGGACACACCTTCTAATTCCATGGTTGGTCCTGATTTTTATTTCTTCCAAAATAGCCAATAATCCTTTGAACTCTTTTGAACAGTTGATATTAAGTTGTGTCTGCTGAATGTTTCTTTATGACTGATGGAATAAACCTTCATAAATGTTTTTGCCCGTTCTTGCATGCCGAGTAAAGTATACCGAAATAGACTCATTTCACATTACCATTTCCTTTCGTGCATTGTTTTTTGCAAAAAGACCACCTGACACACTCTTAACAGTAGAGTGCGATTTACTGACTTGACTCTTTCTTAGATAATCTCCTCTCACTGGCCAGAAAAAAAAAATGTGCATAGTAGAACTGTTAAAATGAAGAAAAAAGAAGAAGAAGAAGAAGAAAAAAAAAGATCTTATGTTCATTAAACTGTTAAAATGGCAGGCTACCATATACTTTCAGGTGGTTGTAAAATCGTGGCTTTCTTGCCTGCTTCAAGTGCCACGACAGAAACCGGAGCTCTTTCCAAACATGTGGTCTCGGCTGGAGCATCAAGACGTGAGACCGTGGCTTAGACAAATACACCGGAGTTTCTTTAATAAGAGCTCAGGGTGGAGGAGCACGGCTGTAAGCGTAGTGCACACTCCTTCATGCCGAAAGAACAGTATGTCTTATTCAGAAGCTGCCCACCGCACCACAAAGCTACATCAGAGCGGCGTAATGGCCACGGGGTTAGAAGGAGGCCGTTGAAAGACACACATAGGTCAGTGCTATTTTTACAAACATTACTTTGCAGTTCTTTTTTAGTGGCCAGACCACATATCCTGTAATTTTAGCCCACCTTTATGTATACACACACACACACACACAGACACACACCTTCCCCACCCTGAGCACCGTTACACCGAGGAGCGTATTTAGTTTTCGTCTACAATATCAAATAATCAGTGAACAGGTAGAGCAGCTGGTTCAGGCTTGTGCTTACTTACCGGATCTAAAAAAAACTCACCACTTTATCCAAAAGCAACGTTCTCCTTCCCCCCTTCTCGCCTTTCCTCCTCTCCGCTAACTCCAGCTCGCTGTCCTTGAAAAACACCTTGACTTTCATAGACCAATTCAGTTGAAAGCATCATAACGCAACTTAATGTCAACAAAAATCTACCACTTGACTGTGTTGTTGGATTAATCTGACATCACCATGACATAATATTGATGTCAGTTTCTTTGACAAGTACCGAGTGTTGGAATGAGCTTTTTAAAATATTTATGCCAGGCATCATGAGGAGCATATGAACAGTTTGACAGCAAAATGAGATAACTCCATTTCTGAAGTTGAGGAAAGCAGTCTCTCCTTCCAAATTGACTGAGAACTTTTGCAAACATAGAAAATGATTTGTTCATGTTTCCCTCGAGGGTGTTAAAAGGCTCGAATGCCAAAATGGTTTTGTTTATATTAGTGTCTGATTTTGCACAAAGCTATAACTCCAGCTCTCTCAGTTTTGGCACAATGGCAGTTTGTGGTTATTTAGGTACAATGTTGCCACAGCATACGAACTCCCAGCCTCAAGAATTTTTGCCTTAAGAGCTAAAAATTTGCAATAAATTTGACTCGGCATGCGAAGCCTTTCTGCCACACCGCCGAACCGAACACCTGCTAAGTTGCGCGTACGTAGAAATCCACGCGAAGCGAGTTTGCACATTTTTTGTGATTTTTTTTTTTTTTTTTGCATTTTGTGCAAGATTTAGTGAAGACATGGCACCATTGGTCCTAGAAATGTTAGCAAGGACGGAAGCAAGAAGAAACGGGAGCCACTTTCAGTTTTGTTGTCAGTGCCACGAGGAATCATGAATTAAGGTTAAGTGATGTTTAATGTCTATTTATTTAATTCATTTACATTTACTTTTAGAAATGTTTTGATTGTTTTTATATGCCAAAAAAAAATAGGGTTGGAAATGGGTAATATTGATCATTTTCATCAGTTTTTGAGTGGCTGGAACGGATTATCTGCATTTACATTATTTCCTATGGGAAAATGCATTTTGGAATATGACATTTTGTATTAAAAAATGGATGGATGGATTGGATTGAGGTACCACTTTATGTAGTTTATACAGTTTAGCTTTGATAGTATAACTCCTGTACACCGTTAATGCTGTGGAAATTGCGGAAGGTTAAAATCCATTAAACACATTTGTTCACAATGTGCTTTTGCTTTACTGATAATGTGACAAAAAGAAGCAATAATAATCATGATGCCTTGTTTTGTTTTATGTTTTTATCTGAAATGTGGACACAAATTTACTGCTTCTAAAATAAGGTTATATAGCAGTTTTCACATAAAAAAAAATAAATAAATAAAAAAGTTTAACGTTTTGTTGTCGATCTGTTCTTATGTACTGCAGGTGTCATATAACCTTAATAAAGTGCTTGAGGTATTTCCTTTGGAGCATTGCTTTATGTAGCATAAACACCTCACACTCTGCCCAGCGTGCTCAGTTTTCTTCTACAGTCGCAAATCATCAGGTAAGAGGTAGAGCAGTCGGCCCAGACTTTGCTTATTTACCCGTTCCAAAAGACATGCTCCGTCATCCAACAGCAACATTCCCCTTCCCCTTCTCCTCACCTTTTCCTCTCTCTACGTACTCCGTCTCAGTCGCTTTGGAGAATTTCAAGCACGACCACTTTGACGTTTACCGACTTAATTCTCACAGTGTAAGAAGTGAGTTTTTGTCTCTGTTAGCTGTCTTGTGTTGTGCCATGTTTGTATACAGTATACATATATATTCTGCACCTGAAACATGAGGTTCAAATCCAACACACAAGTTGTCAGTATGTAGGGCAGGTTTATGAGGTGACTCCGTGCCAACCGAGTCCCAAATGTTCCACACATAACAGCCAGAAAAGCCCTCAGCCGTGCAGCTACAGGAAGGAGCTTTATTAGCATTTCACTGATGTCGGTTCAGAAGTCTTAAACTCCTGGCCTGCACTTTATGTCAGTTCCTGACTTTCCTGACAGTTTGCTTCTTTCGGAACGCCGACGTAATCCGAACCCAGGCCTTGTCTGTAACATCTTGTCAAGCAAGGCTCACCGTGGACCTTTCCTGAAGGCTGTCTGCTTGGCAGTGGGGAAAGAAAAACCTTGCGGCGCAGTTTTCGAGATATGAGCGCTAAAGGAAATTGCCATTATCTGCTCAAGAGATGTTTTCCCACAAGTGACTGTGATTAATGGGACCTTGGGATAGTAGAGCGGGTCAGACAGGTGTCACCTGCGAGCTCGCACTGCCGATCGTCTCCGGGAAATGAAGACCGGGCCAGTGAAACACGTGTCAGTCGAACGTTGAACAGTGTTATAGCTTATAACTAGCACATGCTTGACCAGCTCTGCTTCTAAAACACAAGGAAGGTCGAACTTTTAAAAACGTCTGCTCTGGGTGCCTTTTGTGCCGATGTTCGGACACCAGTGGTTTCTGATACCCAATGTGGGTGGTTATGGAACCTACTTAGCTCAGTCCATAAACCTGTATGAATGTTAGATATAAAGGTGTATTATACAACAGGCATCAGGTAAAGACTGGACACATTGTCTAAAAGAAAGAACTGTGATTTATGAGACCACCTTCACCAAGGCCACCGTCTTCCATTGCTCTATGGTGCGGTTCTGAGACTCATCTGCCCCTTGTAGGCCCCATCGGTGGTGGACACGGGTCAGAATGGACATCCTGACCGGTCTGTAGCTACACTGTGTGCTTCGAGACCTTTTTACCATAGTCAAATATAACTTTTCAGCAATTTATGCTACAACAGCTCTTCTGTGGGTTTAGACCAAAGGGGTTATTAGCCTTCGCTTCCTACTTGCGTAAATGAGTCTTGGTTGCCCATGACTCACCGGTTGCCAGTTCACCAGTTTTCCTTCGTTGGTCTGCTTTTATCTGCTTTTAATCACTGCATATTGAGAACACCGGACAAAACCTGCTGTCTGACTCGGGCGTCTCGATAACACAATTAGCCTCTTGTTAAAGTTGCTCAGATCCTTACTCTTGCCCGTTTTTCCTGCTTCCAACAACCTGACTGTCTAATATATCCCAGGCCCTGACATGTGCCATTGTAACAAGATAATGTTATTCAAATCTCCTGTCAGTGTTTTTTTTTTTTTTGTCTGATCGGTGAAAGTATGTACAGTATGGAGTTGTTTGAACGCCATACTTGAAGTCCACGAGTCTTCTTAATCACACAGTTTCATAAACCCACACTATCAGATCGTCTGTTTAACAAGAGATCAAGGAAGCTTTTCTTCAGTAGTAAAGAACAGAAGAAGACACTGTTGACTTTGCATCCCGTCTTTCTATGCAGAATATCATTTTCGATCAGATGACATAATAAATGAATATATTAAGCATACTGTGCGTATAGAGTTATGTTGCACGTGCATGTAAAAAAAAAAAAGATTATTTTTTAAAGGAAACGAAGTCAGGTTTGTTCTCGGTTTTAGAGATACAGCTTTTTCCCGTACAAGGTCAGAAGGCTTTTAACTTTGATTTTTTCCCCTGAAAGAACCTATTGTCGTATGAGATTTTAGACAAAACACAGCTGACTGGAATTTCTAGGAGCTGATTCATGTATTTCCTTCTAGTTATCTCTATATTGGTGGCAGATTTGAGAGAAAAGCCTGTTCTGTTCAGGAAGACAATCAGATGACGGATTAAAACCTCTGAGGCTGGTGGAACTTCATCTTTCAATAAGTGAAACTATCACCGTGTCATATTATCGAACAGTGCCAAAGGCATGCTATCGATTTTGCTATTATTGTATTTTCTGAGGTCCGGGCACGGAGACCGAGACGGAGACGGAGTTGGCTCTGACCCTGACCCCTCCTCCACGTTTTCCTGGCCCCGCTGGGCGAGTGCAGTTGATAAAGAACGTAAAGATCTGCTGAACCCTGATCTTTATAGATTAGCGAATGGGAGATGTCAGCATTCTCATCTCCATTTCCAATGATGGACCTGCATCAAGTTTAATGAGCCTTGCAGGGATTTTCTCTCATGCGCACACACACACACACACACACACACACACACACACACACACATTCTGACTCTAACATTCAAAAGAACTTGAAGGTATACAGTAGGTGCTCAAGTTTAGGAACTGTATGAAAGACCTTTACAATTATTATTTTTTCTTTCTTTCCTGTAATGTTTTTTGCCATTCTGGTAACGAACTGAGCAAAACTTTGAATGCAGCAATTTAGACCTGGACTAGCTCAGTACACAAACTATTGCTGACCACTAGCGTTAAAAAGTGTCTCATCTAAGCAGAAAAGTGCATTTTCGGATAGGATCATATACAGTAGCGCAATATTTCCATAAAACTTAACGCTTCTTATTTTTCTATCCATGCTTTGTTTTTATCAGATACACATAGACAGAAACTCATTTGTGAAACACAATTTCATGCCCTTTTATGTCTGTAGTGTCTGTAACTTTTTGGAATTCAAATATTTCAACGATCTTAACCGTCATTCAGATGAAACGTGGCCGATTTAGATTTCACATGAAAAGACATAAACTTGACAAAGTGTATTATTCTAAAATGCTAAATTGTTAAGATGTTGCAACATGAATGTGACATGGTTACGGACACTACAGGTTTGAAACTTTTACCAAAAACCAATATAGGCAACAGTTTTACAGACCATATGATTCTAGAAGCTTACACCAATTTTAGTATGAATACTCATAATGAAATATGAATAATTAGCATTTTAAATGATTATTACTGGAGGCGAGACGGTAGAACGCTGAAAAATTGCCATTTTTGGGGCAGATATCAAATCAACTCTCCAAAGCGACATGAAATTTTTAGAGAAGCAGGATTGGTCACTTCAATGTTAAATAACCTTCAGAAGTAACTTCTTTGGCAAACACATTTTCTGTATTATATGTATAACATAACAAAACAAACAAAAAAAACACCAGTACTGTGTTTCGCACTCCTCAGTGCGACACTGCTGTTTCCTCACTCGTCAGTTTTGCATAAAGACAGAAAGCTGCCTATGAATACATAAATGTATGTAGTGGCCGAGTGGTTAGCGCTGTTGCCTTGCACCTCCGGGGTTGTGGGTTTCAATCTCGCCTCCAGTCTGTGTGTGTGTGTGTGTGTGTGTGTGTGTGTGTGTGCGTGTGTGTGTGTGTGTACACATACTTTGTGGGTTCACTCTGTTTTCCCAAGCATTGTAGTCTGATTGCAGTGCCTGTACTGTATGACTGTGTGTGTGTGTGTGTATTCCTGTGCAGATCCACACACTGTAAGCAGGATGGGAAAAAGAATGAATACATGTCTGTTAAAAATGACCTTGTAACCAGCATCAAATCCTAGAGCATCAAGTTGTAGTGTTCCTGGAAGCCATTAATTATTAACTGTGTTATTATTATTTACTTTTAGGAGAGATACATGGAGACCACCAGTTCTTCAGTAGCAGCCGGATCAGGAGAAACCTGCACAGCAAGCCATCATCCACAGTCCGGGTCAGACTGGTGCAGAGATTGATTTTTTTTTTCCCCTCCTCTTTTTTCCAAGTATAATTCAGTCTTGTCATAAAAGCGTGGCTTAAGGCAGAAGCCCTGAGGACGTCTCATCCAGTCGGTATTGTTCTGTTTCGAGCTCGTCAAGCTGCTCAGGCAGGTAATCGATGTTCTAAGCTCTCGATTTCTCGACGTTCTAAGCGAGACCAGGGCCAGCAGCGATGCGTATCGTTAATGAAAGAAATGATTTCTGTTCTGATTAGGTAAAAAACAGCTGTCTCAGGATGTGTCATGCGATGCTGAAATGCACAGCTGTAAACGCTCTGAGACATATATGACAGCGGCAGAAGGTTTAAGCATGCTGGTAAATTCTCAACTCTGATTGGTCACCCACTTACACTCTCACTCATTCACTCATATACAGGGTCGCGCGGGGCCTGGAGCCTATCCCAGGAGACATAGGGCACAAGACACACTCGGTCATAATATGTGAACGCCAGATTGGCTAATCTCCGGAGGAAACCGGAGTACCCGGAGGAAACTTCCTAATCAAGGGGAGAACATGCGAACTCTGACGTGCGGTGCGGCTGAATGACGGATCACAGGTTTGTACTAACGCGCTTGTTTAAATGCATTACCGTTTCTATGGTAACAGGTCGTACAGTCGTACGTGACGCTTCACTTCAACAGATTTGAAAAATGTGTTGGATGACCTGATTACTCAGCGTCTCCGGTGTAAGAAGACATCTTAGCGAGTTTCTTAATAACATGACAAGCTGCATTCTGTCGCACTGACATAAAGAGACTAGTGAGGTAGGCGCTGTTCATAGCTGCTGTAATGAAAGTGCTTTTGTGCAATGACAAAAAATGTGTAAATAAAAAAGTTTTTTAATGAATAAAAAGTTGTTAGCATTGACGATTTCTGCGGTAAACCAACCAACCAAGAGTTCAATGCCACACACCACCGTGTCATTGATTATTTTCCTGTAAAAGCACGCGGCGCTGTATATACTGGGGATTTCATGAAGTATTCCGTTCGAGTAGTCTGTAGAGGTTACACTCGTTCGGACCGCGCTGCTCTCTTATTCCCTTTTTTTGACTCCCATTTGCTTTGGGCTGATAAAATAAACAAACAAAGCAGAAATATACTGTATATTTTTCAGAAATCATTACTTTACTGAATTAACCAGAGACGTTTTAGAAATTTTGGGCGAACATTTTGGTTCGAAATTTATATATATACTGTACTGTGTATACACTGTAATGCTGCATTAAAATGCTCTGAACATCGAAAATGTATAAATACTGTATGTACTGTAAGGCGGGATCTTTAATAAGTTATAGTCCTTACATGTCCATCAGTTGTGTGATAGAGGGAGGAAATGGAAAAAAAAAATGGTCAAAGTCGATTGAACGTTCATATAGCATTTGGACGGATCTTTAATCATTTAAGGTGTGATTGCAGTGAGTGTGGAAACGAAATAATTCATGTCTATCAAATGTGAATGCTAAACAAACTCTCTCTCTCTCTCTCTCTCTAGCACTGTCACCTTGCACCTCCAGGGTTGATCGTTTCCCGATGCTTGCATGTCCTTGTGGGTTTCCTCCGGGTACTCCGGTTTCCTCCCACAGTCCAAAGACATGCAGGTTAGGCTCCCCGTATTGTGTGAATGCTAACGCGTGTCAAGCCAGGGTGGGGAACATCTGCTACCAGATGTGCCAGATGGCACTTGAATGGCCTAAAAAACATTTTTAAAAATGTGAATCTCATACAGAAGAGCTGAGGGCTGATACCAAAGCAACGTGCATGCTCTTCTTCACTAACGCCTCAGCATCGCCACTGATCGCCGCCACTGATGCCGTGCCACACACACGCAGTAACTCGTGCATGAATGAACAGTTCTGACATTTCTGTATTGTGAATCCTTTTTAATTGATCTAAACAAATACTATAATAGTTTCAGGTACTGGATTTTTTATTTCCATGGGCTATAAACATCAAAAACAAAACAAAACAAAACAAAAAGGTTCGAAATATGAGTTTGACTTTTTAAATTAAATGACCATTAAATGACTGTGCCAAGGTCTTGCGCCAGCCCTCATTTCTTCATATTAAATGAAGTTAAATTAAATGACGTAGATTCAATTGAAGAAATGGAAATACATGTTTTACTGTAACAGGCTGCAAAGTCCCTGAAGATACGATTTAAACGTTGGTTGTTTATGTAAGAACATCAGCAGCGACCTCATTTCCCCTCTCGTCTGTTCCAACCACTCAGCATTCAGCATCAGCAGTTTACTAATCACCACCTGATCATCTGTCATCATCATCTGCGCCTGTTTCTCACTGGTTCATGTCGTGCGACTCTGTATGATTCAACAACAACAACAACAACAACAAAAAATATTCCTCTAAATTGATCCCTGCTCAGGTACAGGGACCGGACTGAAAATCAGAGGGGCCACAGAAATTCCTTCAGGAAACCTGGAGAACTATTCCTCAAGACTACATTCAAGATAAAAGTCTGACTCGTTGGAGGCAAAATATAAAGATATACAGTAGGGGGTGGCTCAAGACTTTTGCACAGTACTGTATACAGTACATAACACACAGCCACTAAACCACTTCAGCTCATTTTAAATAGCAGTAAAGAGGACAAAGATATTGAGGGGACAAAAAAAAAAAAAAAAGAGAGAACACAAATTCGGACAAGCTTGGACAAAAATATTTTCTTTATTCCGCAAGAGAAATGAATATGGTGGAGATCCATTGAGAATATACATGAGTTCATTTCATAACAAATGGAGAGTCTACAACCAATACAAACTGTCGTAACAGATACAAGAAAATATGGTGGAAAACAACTGAGGCGTATCAATAAGCCTGTAGCAAGGATGATATCCAAATACTGAGAAAGAGGACGATTTCTACTCGCCTTTTTTTTTTGTGTTTGTTTTCAGACCTAACGGGCAGAACGAGACGTGACTGAGTAAAATAAAAAGTAATTATAAGAAAAAAAAAAAAAAATATATATATATATATATATATATATATATATTTTTTTTTTTAAAAGCGCATGTGTAGGTAGTAGTGCAGGAGAGATTCGAGTTTGGTGCATGCTCTCAGATTTTTCTTTGAATGGAGGGATTTTCAGCTGATTTCAGGGCCGACGGCTTATTGCTCAAGCTGAGTCTAGACATACTGTATCTGCTGGTGTCGGGCAAATATACACCGGAGTGTGTGTGTGTGTGGTGTATCGAATTCAACTGGTGCTGTTTCAAGAGATTATCGGGAGACACTTTGTGGAAATCCAGTGACGTATGGATGAATTCCTGTGCATCCCAGTGGCAGGTTTGCTATTGCTGACGCGACCCCTCGTTCTCAGTATTTAGGAACAATATCATATTTGCGTTGTCCACTGAAACCCAGGGTTCAAACTTATTTCAGCTGAAAAAGCAATGTTTTTAATAAGCGATATCAAAATGTATATCTGACTACACCATAAACAGACAAATAACAGTTTTTCTTTTTTTTTTTTACTTTTTTTTTCTTCTTTTTTACACAAAACAACAGTCAAGAGTACCAAAGAAGCATGCTGGGTTTGTACGTATGTCAAAGTGGGAGGGAAAGTGGGTTGTTTTTTTAAAAAATCTTTTAAAGTTTTTTTTTTATTTTTATTTAATTTTTTTTTACATTTTTTAAATACACTTTTCCTTTTTTTTATTTGTATTTTTTAAATCATTTAAATATAAGAAGCTTTACTCCATTAAGCTGTGCTGGGTGTCATGATGTGACAGTGGTGGTAAGAACATAAAAGACTCCCGATGAGAATCACGACATATTCAAACCCAACTGCAAATAAAACTTTGCAGAGCTGCACAAAAGGGCGAGAGTATCGTACGTTGTGGCGTTAACAGTCTTGAAATAACCGAAGCCTGATGAATCGGATCACAACTCGGACGGTTCGAGGTGAGTGGAGAGGTTTTGGTTCACGCCCAAACCCTTTGAGCTTTTGAAGTAATGCACCGTTACTCTGTTTTTTTTTTGTTTCTTTTTCTTTCTTTCTTTAACTTTGTTTAGTTGCGCTTTTCCCTCCCTGACAAATCCCCGTCCCACGTCTTTATAAAGAGGGGGATAAAAACGCACAGGCGTTTTTTTGTTTCCCCCTCTGGTAAACATGTCCTTCATACGAAACCCCCCAATGCAATGCTTGTTTTTGTCCCTGAAACCTTTTGGAAAGAAATTGAAAAAAAAAAAAGAAAGAGAAGAAAAAAAGAAATATTGCATGCTTTGTGGAGTGTGTGAACAAAGGGTGCTGACGAACCCCACCGCTTTTCTGCCCTGCAGAGAATGATGATCACATTGTGTCTTTCTATCTTTCTGTTAGACAAACCACAAATTGCTAGGTGCACTAGTTTGCGTTTCTCTCTGTACAAATGAGCAAAGGAGAGACAACTCCAGGGCTCCAGCTAGACCCCGGCTTTGTACGAACGTGAGAAAAAGAGCGACGAACAGGATTTCGGCAGGCGTGACGTTACGCGACACGTGTCAGTGAGCAGTCGGTCGAAATGAGAACACTGATGGCACACACACACACTACTATTCAAGCACTTCCTACAATCGTGGTGGGGGAACAAAAAATGAAAGAAAAAATTTTTTTTT
This sequence comes from Clarias magur, assembly GCA_013621035.1. NCBI lineage: Eukaryota > Metazoa > Chordata > Actinopteri > Siluriformes > Clariidae > Clarias > Clarias magur. The sequence goes on from QNUK01000077.1 coordinate 2,184,818, forward strand.
TACCTCAGGATTTCTTCTAGACTTAAAGATTCTTGAATAGTCTGAGTATACGAACCATAATAATAATAATAATACGATTCACTAAAGGTATGTGTGTGTGTTTTTTTTATGAGACAATTATCAAGAATACCCAACCAGTACACCACCTTGAGTTTTCATTAAAGCTAAAAAAAAAAACACTAGAGGACAAGAAAAAAAAATCTAACTGAAATCTTTGGTCTCAATGCCAGAAAATGAAAAAAGAAGAAGAAGAAAAAAAACATTTTTCACAACTCGGCCTTAACAATTGTTCAATAAATGTCCGAACATGACGAGTCGTACGAGACACACAGAAAGAAAGAAAGAAAGAAAGAAAAACCCCAAACCCCTCACTGTGTCGCCAGGCTTGTAACGTTGTTCTATAAAGTCTCTTCAACATGATGTGTGCAACATTGGACAGCAGGATCCAATAAACAGTCGTAAAAATTTCAGTTAAAGCAAAACCCCATTCAAGAGAACAACCAACCATCGAAGTTTGCGTCTTTGAATAAATGCGTTTTACATAAGATTCCGAACTCGGCTGTCGTAGAAAGGGATTTCCTCTTCTTTAATATATTTGTATATATGCAATATAAAGACATTCAACAGTGAGCAATGCAATAGTTCAAGTAATAGAGAGAGGACCCGTCAGTGGCCCAGGTTAGACAAACAATCTGCATCTTTGAAAAAACAACAACAACAACAAAACAAACAAAAACAAAAAAACAAGACGCTAAATAGAATCTTTGATCTATAAAAGTCGTAAAAGCCGACCCCGTGCACGTGAGCGGCGTTTTTTTTCCCACCGTCCGTCCGGGGTGTCATAGTGCAGAAGAGGAAATCAAGTATTTGTCGGGAACGGCGTTGAAAAGTGGATGTCTGGAGATGCGGAGTTCACGTGGAGACCTTGGTCATTCCCCAGTAACGCTCGAGTGCGGCTCGTTCCTCAGCACTTACAGCCCAGCCGTGACACACACACACACACACACTATATATATATATATATGGTGACGTGAGGGTCGATGCAGATAGATCAACATGAGGCTGTAATGCAGAAGACAGGAGAGAAAGTGGGAAAAAAAAAATCCTTCACTGTCTGGTCACAAGCTGTGAGGACACGTTGCTTCGATCAAGGACTCGGAGGCCTGGACGCGGATTTTAAATTATTGTCTTTTAATCTCAAAGCCGTACGTGAAGAGGGAAGACGGATGAAGCCAGAACTGTCATCAAGACGAGCTGATCCTGGATCAGAATGACCACTGACTCCTGGTCTGACAGACGGGAATACAGGAAATACTGACTGACTGTGCATCTGTACGTGCGGGGTTTTGTACGTAAACGTCTCTGGTGCAGAGTACAATATCTATACGCAGAGGAGCGAGTGCGACACGGAGGTGGACTTAATGCATAGAGTTTATAAAGGAGGAATAAGCAACGTTACGCTCCTTCAGCTGCCCATGCGATGTGTGTGTGTGTGTGAGAGAGAGAGAGAGAGAGAGAGAGAGAGAGAGAATTGACATCAACAAGCAATCAAGTGCCAGGCTTTCAGGATCGAGCTTTGAAAGAGGAGCATGGATGAAAAACTTAACCAGGAACGAGCAGCAGGGAAAAGAGAGAGAGAGAGAGAGAGAGAGAGAGTCCAGTGCGAATGAGAAGTCGTCACGTGGCCCGTGTAACCGCTTGTGCATTTCGGTTCGCTGTGACGTCATCTGAGTTCTGGAAAGGTTTTATTGTGCGACATGAACACTAACAAGTGATCCAAAGTTGACTTTTTTTTTCTTCTTCTTCTTTTAAACAGTGAAAGCAGTCACTAGTTGTAAGAAACACCAGGGAGAGAAGAGAAGACGTGCACGTGATTATCGCTGATCGGTGCAGCAGAGCTCATCTCTGCTATCAGGACACGTGTAGGGCTGCACTCCACGTTGTTGTATTTAAAAAAAAAACAAAAAAAAAAAAACAGAAAATCTCATGGCTGCTTCTTCTAACCGACCGTTTCTGCTTCTCGTACACTGAATACGTTTTGCCTTTCAGAGATTGTGTCATTTTAACAACCACACATCAAATAGTGTTAGTGCTCAAAACCGAGCATGTCCTCATTTCAAGTACACACACACACACACACCAACTCTATTTCATGTGTGGTTCATGATTTATTAGCATAGGCTTTAACAGGAGTGATATTTCCCCCCCTAAAACCTATTCAGACTTAATAACTAGAGCTGCACATGACGGCCATTTCCTTGACTGGCTTTATTCATTAATTCCTTTTTCAATAAAATTCTCGTCACTGTTTGCAATTCTAGGAGTCACGTCAAAAATGTGTCAATAAGATTATTTTTTTTATTTAAAGAAGAGAGGGGGAAAAATAAATAAGAACAACAATAATAATAATCATTTTTAAAAATCCAGTCAAGAACTTTAGAAGCTTTATTTCTGTCTGGAGCTTTAGTTACCGAGTCTTAGGTTTTAGGGTGAAATAACACTCTCGTTCGTATTCAACAAATGAACAGAAAAAACAATAATAATAATTAATAATAATAATAATAATAAAGGGACTTCTTTGCTATGCTAGCTTTGGTCTCTGCACTGGACTGTAACACCATTACTGCTCAGAAAGGTTTTTCTTAAAAAAAAGAAATCCAGCAAGAAAAGCAAATAATTATAATAAAAAACGAAACAAAAACAGCTCCCCTCTAACATATAAAAGCAAGCTTGTGTATTTTAAGACTATGATATATTTTCACTTGTGCCCTCTCAGCTTGTCTCCCCAAGCCCACCCGTTACCCCCCCCCGTCCTGCTCTGTTCCCTCCCACAATCCCTTGTTCAGCAGCAGTTACTGTGAGAAACACTCTGGAAAGTGTCAGGCGTCTGTTTGCTACATACATTTGCCTTTTCAGCATACACACAATGAGAGAGAGAGAGAGAGTGGGGGAAAGAAAGAAAGAAAGAAAAAAAAGGAAGGGGGGGAGAGAGAGAGAGAAGAAACAAACATATATTTTCCTGCCTTGCACTTTGTAAAGGAGGTTGGGAGAAAAGAAAGAGATAAAAAAAAATTACAAATGAATGACAATGAAGAAGAAGAAGAAGAAGAAAAAAAAAGAGGACCAAAAAAACAAACAAAACAAAACAAAACAAAAACAAAGAAAAAAAGCTTTAAATCTTGAAGCACGTAAAAAGTCCCAGCTGGAGTTTAGGTAGCAGCGTGGGTCACCTGAAACTCGCCTCTTCTGCTTCCTTCTGTCTTTTTTTTTTTCTTTTTTTTTTTCACATTCACAAACATTTAAAACTTCCTTGTGCAAATCAAGCAGTCTTTAGAAAGAATGCCCTCCAAATTGTTCTAGTAAAAATATAGAACTCCGAAGGTGGCTGTCGTTCGTGTGTGTGTGTGTGTGTGTGAGAGAGAGAGAGTTGCAGCAAGTGTTTGTCATGTTATTTGTAGACAGACATGTGTCTGTCTGTCTGTCTGTACGTGTATGTGTGTTGGAGTGGGCGGGGCCTCATCTGCGGGGGCCCGAGGGCATCTGTGCGTAGACGGGGTAGGCCAGGCGCACGTTGAGCGAGTCGTTGTGCTGGACCAGTGAGGTCTGGTGATAGTGCAGAACAAGGTCTTTCAGAGTGCTGTACAGGTTGTATGGCTCAGCGAAGCCGTAACCACGCGGCGTGCTGTAGATCACACAGTGCTTTACTTCTCCGTCCACACTACATGAGGAAGAGAGAGAGAGAGAGAGAGAGAGCACAGGTAAGTTCAGATCACTAAAGACAACGCAGGTTTATTTACAGAGTCTGTATACATCACTGACTCAGTGTGTATAACTTTAAAAAAAAAAATTAACTGAGATTGGCACGTGTTGGTAGAGAAACTCTTCCTCTGTACAAATGTACCACTTAACAACATAGTCGCCATCACAAGCCAGGAAACTGCTCCATCGCTGAACCCAACTCGTGCATCCTGTTTGAAAATCGCAGTTGATGTTGTCATTTGTTTACAATGCTGGTGTCACTTCTTTAAACTTCTTGGTCCATAAATGACCTCGTCTCTGTAAACGATCTCTCAGACAATCAACTGCGACAGGAGGGATTTTCCAACACGATCCGACGATGAAGAAAAGGCTTATGATGAAGACCAACTTGCTGAGTAGTACCTTTCTACAGAGGAGGAGTTACAGTCGACCCTTCACGGTTCAGAGTTCGCCGCCTCAGTCGTTCGTCCTTAGAACCTAATAATTGTTCGCGGGAATCTTAAATATCCTCAGTCATTTTTAAATGCCTTTTTTGTGGCAGAAAAAAAGAACAATATAATTTACTAATTTTGTAACATAAAATAAATATTAGCGTAAATTGATCGCAATTTCCGTATGAAATATAATCCTATAATATTTTTTAATATTGTAGAGAGAACACACAGCAACCGCAGAGAAAAGCGCAGCCTGGGATGGTGAATTATTACCGTATTTACCCTACTGTACCAAAGAAAACGACAGCGCATACAAAAGAAAACATGCCTGCATGAATTACAGAATGACATACAGGAGTAACATCTGTGTTTTACATTCTAGCACTGCGGGAGACACAGACGTACAGTACGGTACAGTACATGGGTTTAACCTTTACTGTAACGGTAATGTATTGAACTGAGTTTGAAATTGAAATAAAGTGTTTCGAGGCATATTTTGATCACATCCAAAATATGTGTTTTCACAATTCACAGGTGCTCTAGAAACGTAACCGTCTCTACTCCTGCATGTTCAATTTAAACCACCTCTCAGTTCACTAAAAATTGCTTTTGCATTATTTTCAGTACAGCTCTCGTGTCAAAGGCTGGATTATGGATCAGACTTTTCTATGACAACAAGGGCCGTCACACAGGGCTACTAGCCCTAGCTTGCACACTCACTTTATGTACACAGGTTGTCCCCTACTTACGAACTAGTTCTGTTCCGGGAGCACGTTTGTAAGTCGGATTTGTTCTCAAGTCTGACAAAGTAAGTCTTATACGCCTTTGACAGGAATATACAATGTAAAGCATAGCATCCCCCGCCCCCCATGCGCGCAAACATACAATATACTGACTGAATGTTGTATAATTACTGTGTATAGTATTTTGTCTACAACAAATGTACAGTGTTTTACGTTGGAGAACCGGGATCAAATTCCTTGTGCGTGTCAACACACCTGGCGAATAAAACCGGATTCTGATTCTCAGATCAGTAGTGTGTAGTTCTGCATTTTGCATCATGGTGTTGATTTGTTGTGGCATATCAACTTGTACAAAGTCTGCACAGTAGCTATATAACGCTGAATATTTTATTCAATCTCATTTTAATAATATATAATATAATAATATACACCACTTAATCTCATTTTAATAATATATAAAAAATACAAGCGATAGGGATTTTCATTCAGACAGCTATTTCGAATCGCACAGATACCCGATAATCGCACAGATACCTTCCTGTCAGAAAGTGAGGCGTGTGTCGATGACGTGGTATTGTTGCGCCTGGTTAGCAGGAATGCGGGTGGTGATGTACTTGATCGAAATCAAATACATCACCACCCACTGCCCACCTCTAATTCTGTGTCAATCAATCACTTAACTAATTCTGAATGTCTTTGTCCCAGCAGTGAACAAGTTTTGGGGAAATGTAATTAAGAGGTATACTCACACTACAGAGCAGGCGTAACAGCCCTTCTTGCTGCTCTCCCGGATGAGGAAGGCTCCGTCTGGCTTGCCCAGTAGAAGATCCTCGGCCTGCGTCCTGTTCAGGTCCCCGACGAACCAACTCTTCTCGTCGTAGTGTGGCAGGTTCTCGTCCTCTTCGCTCACAAAGTAAGTGCTAGAAAAAAGAAACCCCAAAACAAACAGAGCGTGATGAGAGACTGATATAACCGACACTCGTGATGCAGAAAATCTTCTCTGAGGAGTGAATTCGCAGCCAGCTCCAACAGTGACTCGAGGGGAAGGTAAAAATAAAAGGAAAGAAAAGGGGAGGAAAAAAAGCTCTAATGAACTTACTCATCTGTGTTCTCATTTTTGATGCCCAGCCAGTCATTTATTCGTTTCTGACGTACGCCTTTGTGATTGAGCCAGCTGTAAGAGAGACAGAAATTACTGATGAGGGGAGGAGGAAAAACAAACAAACAAAAAAAAAACCTACTCTCTCTTTCATGTGCACATACACATTCTCACAGACACACAGACACACACACAACCCCGCCCTGCTCTACATGGAATAAAAGCAGCCACTTACACAAGATATTGATCTCGGATTTTCCTCAGCTGGATAAGGTCTGGCTTTAAGCTGTTCATCTTTTTATCCGTCTCCCTATTGTCCAGAGCTTGCGTCTTCAGGTCCTGCTCCAGGCGGATTTTGCTTTCGTGGATTTCCCCTAGTCGAGATTTGAGCTTGGCGTAGTTCATCATTATCCTAGCGGGGGGGAAAAAAAAGAAAAAAAAAAAAGTGTTTTATGAGTATGCCTCACAATTATGGCGATGTGGGATTTCAGACGACCTTACTGCAGGAGAGTAAAGCGAGCGTGTACCTTTCGATCTCCTTGTCGTTGCCCTCTCGGCGGAAGCGCTCAATATATTCCTTGCTGTAGCGTTCCTGCGTGTGACACTGCTCTTCGAATATCTTGATGGTCTCGTTGAAGGCTTCTATCGCCGTGCGCTTCATCTGAATCTCCTGCGATCGAAGGCGAAGGAGAAAAAAAATCAAAATCAATGCGCTCAATACTGACACGGTTCTGAATAGCACGTAGCGTGTGCTAAAGCCCTCTCCACGAGGATGAGACAGATGTGGTAGAATGGAGGTTTTATATTAAGGTTTATTTATTTTTTAATACAAAAAGAAAGAGATGTAAAACGTACGTTATGGTCCTGTATAAACATACGACATATTGTATGGATCGTGAAAAAACAAACAAACAAATTTTACTTTTAATAATAGAGATGAACTGATAGATCAACCAGTGACCAGAATTGCTTGGTTCTCAGTTTGATTCGTAACCTCAGATATAACCGATTCTCTAAAGAGTGGCGCAACATAAAGGCATTCTTACGCCGTTACATCATCAAAAACCGCATGTGTTAAAAGCCTCCGATCTGCCTTTTTTTACTCCAAACGTTGTGAGCGAGTCAGTCTCGAACCCAATCATTACACAACACCAGTCTCAAACCACCGCGAGCGCCAATTAGTCGGAATTTCCGTGTGCTTGCAGCCGCTCGACCCGTGCGCTCGCTGTCAAGGTGAGTTTTCAGACTTTTTATAAAGGACTTTTTCCGTTACGATCCTACAGGTGGCGCACTCTGAACTATTTACACATTTCCATCGCGTGTGGTAGGAGTGAATTATTTGCCAGGTTTGTTCAGAAATAATAATTATAGCGGATACACGCTTCTGCTCATGCCCGGACATTTTATTACTTGTGCATAGTTTACATTTTTACAGCTAGAAGTTTTCTGTATCTGTATCATTTTGAGCATGATTTTCTTATTTATTATACGTGAAATTATTTCTTCTTCTTCTTTTTCATACTCCAGTTCATTATATTCTTATTTTATACTTTTCCTTTTTAAAAAGGGTTCACAGGTTGTTTTAAAAGCATTTCACTGCATATCATTCTGTGTACGATATTCTGTGCATGTTACGAATAAAATGTGAATTTGGACGACAGAGATGTGTTACTGCTCGGTAACAATGTCGCTTTTTTGCTCTACTTACTTTAGAGTTAAATGTTAAACTCTTGTATTTTAAGTTAGTTTGTATTGTTTTAATGTTAAATGTGAGAAAACTACTCGGGCTACAATTAATTACTCATTAAACTTTAGGTTCAAAAAACTGTAAGAAAATCTGGGAAAAATCTAATGTTGAATCTGGATATTTATAAAATGGTGATGCGTACAAAATTACAATATTAATCGAATCAGCACCTTGGTATGGTGATAATATTGGTCAGTACTGGACAATTTTATGTTTAAATAAATGTTTAGGTTTGATGCAAATCTCGTCATTTTTTATTTTATATACCTGCGACGTCTTTGTGTACTCGTCATATAGCCGGTCGTACTCTTTGCTCTTTTCCTGATATTGATTGTGATATTCCTGGAGTTTCTTCCCCACAGCGTCAATGTTGTCTTCTTTTACCAGCTGATCCTGAAAGAAAGAGATGAGAGTTGAGTACGAGTTGGACGAGATCTTACTGAAGAATATAAATTAAAAAACTTACTCACACTCTAAACTCTTTCCTTGTGTATCTCTGTGGTATTTTCTAATAATAATAACTGGTGGTGTAGAGATGGACAGAGTTGTGAGACGGCCTGCATGGCCTTTAGACACCGAGTGTGTGTGTGCGTACCTGCTGGTAGCGGGAGATGGGGTACATGAGCTTGACGTCCAGTTTGGTGTTGTACTGAGCCAGAGACTCGTGTCTGTAGTGACTGATGAGCTCCACCACCGAGCTGAAGGTGAGCGGGTCCGAGAAACCGTACTTGCCGTCCCGGTGGTAGATCTTTATTAGCTTATTGTTCCCGCCTTTCCTGAAAGGACAGATCGAGTCGCGTTACGTGACGTGATTCAAGGACAACTCTCATGAGCTGATAGTCAAAAGGATGAGGTTAGTACCTTAAAGTTAGCGTGTAGTCTCCCTGCATTTTAGTCGAGGCGTCCCGGACCAGGAAGGTCCCGTCTGGCATGTCTCGGAGTTTGTCGTTTACTTCTTCCCTGGATAGACAGAGAGACAAAACGGTGAGACAAAGACAACACATACATACAAGGTACACAGGTACTGGTAGAAGCCTGCGCTTCCTGTGTCCTGTCTTCTGCATTACTCTCTCCTGCTGCACGCGTGTGTGTGCGTGTGTGTGCGCGTGTGTGTGTGTGTGTGTATGTCACCCAGAAGAGGATGAAGGCACAGGAGTGTGACCGTCCTGGTCTGATACTGAGCCTCCTTCTACTTGTTAATTGATGTATTTTTTCGATGACATCATAACCCTTCAGTACTTCATTATAACACAAATGTATTATTTCTTTTGTTTAACTCATTAGAAATGCGTGGCCTTCTTCCTCTTTTGACCTCGACTGAACACATGGTTTAAAAATCAAGGTCTTGTATTCCTTCACTCTTATCCAGAACGTCTGCGCTCTCTCTCTCTCTCTCTCGCCCCTGTCTGGCTCTTTTGGTCGTCTCAGCTGACCTCAGAGATCCAGTGCTCTCAGAAAGGGTGTTGGGTTATAAATGTATCCTGCTGTGTACCCATCTGAGGTAAAGACACTATTTTAAGGTCACTTAAAAAAAAACAAAAAAAAAAAACACAACATTTTTTATACAGTCTCTTCCCCCCCGCCACCCGCTAACGTAGCCTAACGTAACAAGGGTGGCGCAGGAATAAATAAAAATTGAAAAAAAAAAATAAAAAAATAAAAAACCTGCACTTGGAACGAATGCCGGATCCGATCTGATCTGACTGGTCGCTTCTAATTTTTACCTGCGAGATGAGTCACGCTCTGAAAATAGCCTGGATTTCAGGTCAGAAGAGGGGGAGGGGGATGAGGGGGGCATGATATAAAGCCCGGTCAATAAGCAAGCCTCTAATCTGGTAAAAACTGAGAGTTTTAATGCGCCCGACAAGCCGTTTGACATTTTGCGGTTGGGGAGGGTTTATTTCATCGCTTTCCATCCCTACCCTGCCTGATCTGACTAAGATGCACCTTCGTCGTGATCTATCGTCCCCCAGCGGAGAGAGCGGTATGAACTAAACGGAGCAGGGCGAATCGGATGACGTCATCCCGAGAGACTGCGCGGATCGTTAGCGGAGGGATCGATGGCGGAGATGGGAACGCTTCGCTTTCTTCCTTGGCGCGTGTGGGAGTGATTACGCTGTGGGATCCCGCCGAGCCTTTTATCTCATCCGCAGGGGAATCTCATGACTCCCGTCACCTGGTCGGGCAGATAAACCATCAAACACAAACGCACGTGTCTCACCTGGATATGTCTCCCCAGTACCATTCGGCTTCCTGCAACGAGCTGCTTGGTGCCTCCTTCACGCCGTTACTGTTCACAGGAGTCATGGGTTTGGCCGGCTTCGGAGGAAGAGCTGCGAGAAAGAAAGAAAGAAAGAAAAAAAAAAAGCTTTAATCTCGTCCGTGTTCCGTTACTTCATCATCAGGTTCAGACATCAAAGCTAGGTTCTTTTTAAAAGACTCCTGAATGAGAGTCGAGTGTCAGAACAGAACTGTTACTGATTAAACGAGACGAGACAAAACACGAGCAGCTGGCGCGGGGGTCACGTGAGGCTGGCGTGAGAATCAGACGTGAGCCCGAGTCGTCAGAGTGGACAGAGCAACAATTCTTCTTCTTTAAAAAAAAAAAAAACACAGCTGGCAAGATTAACACCAGACCCACAGACCAGAAAGCCATAACACCACCAAATAAAAACAGGGCAAGGCTATTTCTCGTTAAACACACACACACACACACACACACACACACACACACACACACACACACACACACACACCGCTCAAGCAGGGTTTTCTGCAGGTATCAGCAAATTCAATTTACTGCTTTTTATAACCCTATAATGCAGTCTTTTAATGCCAAGGAGGCCTCGTCTGTGCAAATCAGGAACACTGCAATGAGGAGCCTGCGGTCGAGAAACAGATGATGATGATGATGATGATGATGATTTCTTGGCAGCGCTTTGTTCACTGAAAGTTCAGCTGAAACTACTGAGCTGAGTTTCTTGGATGGAGGAAAAAAAATAATAAACAAAAATCTGCTTTCGTGCACATCATCATCTCTTAAATCTCTTATTGCTTAAGTCAGGACGCATCGGTCTGAACGTGACTGAGAATTATTCACGTCTTGTGTTCACCTGTGAACTTGTGGGAGAAAAGAAAACACCATTTAACCCGCTAACGATGTGATTAGACAGGATAATGCTTGATCGAATGCTTTATGATGACACACGGTTACTCGCTGGACTCCACTGAAGCTGAAGACGCGCGCCCGCACCTCGCTGGTGTTGGACGTCAAGTGTTTGATTTGCAGTAAATAAATAAAGAGTGCTGAACGCTCCTGTCGTCACGCGCTCTCTGTTTTTACCCAAACAGCTGGAGCAACAGCTCAGGGGACGGTGAAGCGGGCGCTCACGGCGCTTTCCAGACTCGGGGTCGAACTTCATCGGACCGGAAAAACCCAAACATGTGAAGGGCCTCCTCTCTTCTCCTGTTCCTTCTACGCACGTCACCTCGCTCGTTCTGGGATGAAAAAGCTGCCCATGTGCTTATGGTGTGTGGGGTTTTTTTTTTTATTGAATTTTTTTTATTCGAGCAGGCCCTGGTTGAGGTGTGTGTGTGTGTAGTGGCTTTGGCAACCCTCACCAGGCCAGGTGCAGCTAGCTGGCGAGGAAGAGTTCCTGACTTTTGAGGGGAAAAATAAGCTCGCGCTTTAACGCACAGAGGGTACAGTGTTCGACGTGAGCCTCGCGCCAAGCCAAACTAAACTTCTCCTGACCCAGTCTGAGGCCTAACGCGCAGCGCCGCACCCACAACGTCCGTCCAGCACGCGCGCGCCCGGAGCTCCTGCAGACGCCTTTCAAGTGAGAATCAAAGACGCACTCTGGGCTTTGCTCCTTTTTTTTCTTCCTGTTCGAGAGGGCGAAACATCAAACGCCGCTGACTTGGGTGGAAAGCAGACGCGGACGAATCGCAGAGCAGACACACACACACACACACACACACACACACACACACACACACACACAATCAGTACGGGTGTGATTCCCACACAGGGCTGTGGAAAGCCTCCGTCAGGGTGCCACCATCCTCACAAAGGGGGTTGTTATGTATTAACACACTCGGGTTTTGGAAGAAAAAAAAAACGCTCGGGAGGAAGAAGGGCGGCTTGAAAGAGACACGGATTTCATCCTTTGTAAAAGGAAGGAATAAAAAATAAAAACAGTGAGTGCTTGCAAACAAACCTTGTATAAATGTTGAAAAAGGTACCATGAACATGAAAAAAAAAAAAAAACCCTGTTCTCTTTAAGTGCTGCTCACTGAGAGCCTTCACTCTTCACTTTTCAGATTTTTTTTTTAAATCGGCTTCGGGAGTGGATGAAGGAACGAGGGAGTATGAATGGTGCTCTTTGAGGGCATGATTAATTAAAAGCAGTGCTGCAGTCTTGGGAAGTGTGGAGTGAGTTAGAGTCCACACACACACACACACCTGAGGGCGGGACTTACACCCAGTTTAACCCGGTGGGGTGAGAAACGGGGACCAGTCACGGAGCAGCAGGATCAACAGACACGTGTCGTCTCCGACCTGAGCCTCTGCAGGTGCGTGTTCTCTCCCACACACACACACACACACACACACACACACACACACACACACACACACACACACACACACATCATTCAGTCTGACAGAGAGGGAGGACAGCAGGAAGCCAGGGGAGAGAAAACAAAACAAAAAACACACATTTGGACTTTTGATAGAGAGAGTTAAAGTGAGAAAATCTTGGATGTACGATTTCTGTTTATTTTAGTTAACTTGCAAAAAACAACAACAACAAAAAATGCCTATAGATATATACGGATGTTACCTGTACTCTGTGTGTGTGTGTGTGTGTAACTCCCATACACCTCAATGAGAGGGCTGAGGGATTTCACAGAGCCACAAAGGCCCATTGAGGGCTACAGTAGCAGGGCGGCACGCTGCCATGAGGAAGGGAAATGCCTCTGTGGCTTTTCTCTCTCTCTCACACACACACACACACACACACACACACACACACACACACACACACACACACACAAACAAAGAGGCCAAAAGGCAGGTGCACCAGCAGAGCTGAAACCTCACATTCCTGCCTCGAGTTTTCCACGGTCAGCTCTTTCTGCAAGTGCACGACCAACTCGCCCCCTACCAACACACACACACACACACACACACACACACACACACACGATTTGACACTAAGTAGAAGAGAAAAGGGAGGAATGGAAATAAACACTTATAGCGCTACACTTGCATTCTTCTGTTGATTCGAATGACACACACACACCAACACAGAGCTTCCTCACATTGCTGATGTTGAACAGCGGCGTAAAACTCCAAACTTAGCAGAACTCTGTCCTTCGCCTGGGTCACATCAGCACGACACGACCAGGAGGAAAACAAAACAGAGCTCACAATAAGAGGGAGAGCGAAAGAGAGAGAGAGAACGCGGGATAATGAAACGCGAGCGACAGTGCGTTCCGGCGGCGCGGCTCCGAACAAAGGAGCGGTGAACTCTGCTCCCTCGTATTAGCCGCGACTCGCAACAAGGATGCTCAACAACCGGGGAGCGATGCTGTAACCATACACACACACACACACACACACACACACACACACACACACACACACACACACACAGAAGAGTGTGCTCCATATTAAGAATATAAAAAAAAATAAGAAAAAACCTGGAGTCTAAATCCTTAACTCAAACTAAACACTCTCTCTCTTGTACATCTGCATTTGTTCTAGAAAGTGCGGTAGCGAGTGACAGCGAGTCACGTCAGTCACAAGAACGGCGCAGCGTCCCAGCTGCAAAACAGCTGAACAAGACATCTGATATATAAAAAAAACAAACAAACAAAACCTCTGGAGCGCCGTGTGCACTGAACAGAACGTGCGCTCCGTTTAACAGCCGGCCGTGTCGATCCTCCGCACTGACATTCATTTCTGCAGGAAATACGATCACACTGACACGTCAAAGGATAGAGACGAAGACGACGACGAGCCCTGCACGTCCGTTCAGCATCGCACAAAAGGACACGAGCGCTGATTATCGCGGGGGTCCTTTTGTCTCCCGGCGGGACGGTTACAGAGAAGACGCGGCGGCCGTGAAAGATCGATGAAAGATGACGGCAGCGCGCTTACCTTCCTCCACCGCTTCCTCTTTCAGCTGCATGCGTACAGAGTGCGCTTGGCTGCCCGGGACAGGAGTCCTCTCTTTCTCTCGCTCTCTCTCCCTCACACTCACACACTCCCTCTCACCCTCTCTCTCTCTCTCTCTCTCTGTCTCTCTCCCGCTCCAGCCTCCGCCTGCGTTGTGGCTCTCAGACTGAAGCCAGAGGGAAAATCCCTGCTCCTAAATTCAGATGCTGCTCCCTGAACAAACCCTCTGAATGGAGACGTCGACTGCAGCCAATAGTAGAGCGGTTTGGAGGTTGGAGAGGGGGGGTGGTTATGACCATGAGAGAAAAAGGAGAGAGAGAGAGAGAGCGCTCAGGGGAATGGTGAGGGAGAAGGAGGGGAAAGACGCTCCTCCCAGAAAGGGATAAGACACAAACGTAGACACATGCACACAAACACGGGGCAAGTTTGTGCCCCCTGGTCTCAAAGAGCCTACGCGGAAACTCCAGAACTGAGTAAAAGAAAAAAAAAAAATTATAATAATGTCACTTCTTGAAATTATGCCTCCCAAAAAACAAAACAACAACAACAACAACAAAAAAACTTATTTTTTGTGTGAAGCCGAAATGCTACTCCTCATTACTATTACGCTTAACTCAAAACTCATAACTCCTGGTGTGCGGCAGTGCAATGCATTGTGGGATTTCACAATCATGCTCTACTCAAAAATAGTGAGAAAATTGTGCAAAAGAATAAATTATTTTTTAAAAAGCTAAAAAAACAAAAACACAGTCAGGGGGTTTGTCTCGACGTAAACCATTGTTGATTCTCCATTCAGTCATTCATTCATTCACACAAACACACGTGTCTATCTGCCTGAGATAAAACCCTTCACAAAAATGTAACTCCGCCCACTCGTTCCGAACTGCAGGTCCCCCTGGGTGGGTGGAGTGTGTGTGTGTGTGTGTGTGTGTGCGCGCGCGTGTGGGGGGGCGTGCTTGCACCACCTGTGCTCGCTGCGTGGTGCGACGGAACAAAGCGCCTTCGCTCTGAGTGACGCAGCCGATCGCCGGCGCTCCTGCTGACCTCGTCAGCCTTATAAATTTCTAATTAGTTTAATATTCTAATGAACAGCTGCACCGGGAAACCTCTGTCTGCGCCCCTTTCCCCCTCGGCCGTGGGGTTGTCGACCCCTCTGCTCCCACGACTAGCGTTCAGACGGCTTGCCGCCGGATGACGAAGTGGCCGTGTACAGTGGAATGAGAGTCGCCAGGGTTTGTGCGGCACGGGAGAGAAAACTGCGTGTGTGTGTGTGCGGACGGAGAGAGTGAGAGAGAGAGGTGTTCGTAAAAAGCTCTCTCATCCGCCATAAACCAGCACGTCTTGGCATCAGAGCAGGAGATAAGATGAATGTGTGGACTGATCGCACTCGGTCGTGCTCATTCATTCCAGTGGCAGAACAATCGAACCGCTGTTCAGTCCATAATTCTACCTGCCACCACGCTGAAGCCTGATTCGACCAAGCAAAGCTCTATCAGAGGGGAAAAAAAACTAAAAAAAACTAAACAACACAAAAACAAGCATCTGCAGAAGAAAAAAAACAAAACAAGTGATTTTCTCAAAGGATAGGATGAAAATCCTGGGCAGAACCCGAGATACGCAGGGATTCGCCGTACTGACGTATTTATTATTATATTATATATATTTTTCCCAGAGTAAATGTTGCATCTCTGACAATAAAAGAAAACGT
Organism: Clarias magur; assembly: GCA_013621035.1. Taxonomy (NCBI): domain Eukaryota; kingdom Metazoa; phylum Chordata; class Actinopteri; order Siluriformes; family Clariidae; genus Clarias; species Clarias magur. Next base: position 2,200,492 of record QNUK01000077.1, read on the forward strand.
ACTGTCTCAAGCAAAACACAGGTTACGCTTCAAAGCTTCTGCAACATCGGCAGTAAAAATAATAATAGAAATTTTAAAAAACGCGATCGTGATGGTGATAAACAAATGATATATTGTTCGCGCAGCTTTGTGCTTTGTTCAGGAGAATCATAACCCCAACGCCTATGACCGTTGTTGGAATAAAATTACAGCTCGAGTCGAACACTGACTCTTTTCACGCATCCTGCCTGCGAAGAGTCATCTGAGCTTTTATTACAGGAATCGTCCCATCAAGAATTAACGGTCCGGATTAACGAGCCATTGTCAGCCCTGCCTCTGGCTCCTGAATGGGGTCCGGGCTCGAGTCTATGACATCATTGTGAAGGGCTGTAAAACGCTCACGGAGTCACGTTGTATATATTACACACAGGCCGGGGACTTGCACCGCACTGCACTGAAACAATTCTCTGCATAGCCAGCGCTAAAGAAAGAAGCCTCAGGAATGTTCCAGAGACGGATGTCAGGGGCGTCCGGATGAGCGGTAGAAGCTGCTGGAGCAATCGGTGCAAAAAGTAGAAGAAAAAAAAAGTTAAATTATGAAAACAGCCGTATTTATATTATAATACTATTATTATAATACGAAATCCCATCGTAGTTATGATATGAATCAGTTTGTGTCATCAACAGCTAGACTGTTAGTAATTATCATACGAAATCACTGTAAATATTAAAACAATCGCTCAATCTCTAGTTATAGATTAATCCCTTTGTAGTTATGATATGATGTATCATTTTATCAGGAGTTATTACTATAGTAATCACTTTATCAGTATATGACTCACTTTGGAGTTGTTATTATATGAATCATTTTCATCATTTTGTCTGTGTTCGTTATGTGAATAATTTGGTCAGGAGTTATAATAATAATCACATTGCATCTGAATCACAATCTGTAATTAACACTTAAATGTGAATCATTTTGACTGTAGTAATTATATGAATCATTTTATCCTTAGTTACCGTTATATGAATCACTTTGTCTGTAGTAGTTATTACATGAATCTTTTTGTCTGTGGTTATGATACGAAATTTTTTTTTTTCTGTAGTAATTATTATATAAATCACTGCATGTGGTTAATACTATGTGAGTCATTTTGTCCTTAGTTATTACGTGAATTTTGTCTGTAGTTACTGTATAAATCGCCTTCTAGTAATTATTGTATGAATCATTTTATGTGTAGTAATTGTATCATTCTCTGCAATTAATACTATGTTGATCATTCTGTCTGCAGTAATCATTGTATGAATCATTCTACCTGTATTATTATATGAATTACTTCATCTGTAGTTATTGTATGAATCATTTAGTCTGTAATTATTATTATATGTATAATTTGTCCTATATTAACTATTATATGATGCAGTTCGTCTGTGGTTATTATTATATGATGCAGTTCATCTGTGGTTATTATTATATGAATCTTTTAGTCTGTTGTTATTATATGAATAATTTCATCTGTGGTTATTATATGGATTATTTTATGTGTAGTAATTGAATCATTGTCTGCAACTAATACTATATTGACCATTTTGTCTGTAGTAATCATTGTATGAATCATTCTGCCTGTATTATATGAATTATTTTGTCGGTGGTTATTATACAAAAAATGTTGTCTGTGGTTATTATTAAATTAACCATTTTGTCTGTGGTAACTATTATATGAGTAATTTTTCGGTTGTAACTATTATATAAATCAATCAATCATTCCATCTGTAGTTAGTATTATATGAATCACTTTGTCTGTGGTAAGTATTAAATAAATAATTTTGTCTGTGGTGGTTATTACATGAATCATTTCGTCTGTAGTTATTATATGAACCATTTTTTCAAGTTATTATTGTACGAATATTTTTTTTCTGTAGCAACTATTACATGAATCATTGTGTCTGTAGTTATTATTATATGAATAATTTTGTCCGCAGTTACTATATAAACCTTTTTGTCTGTAGTTATTATAAAATTAATTTAATCTGTGGTAACTATTATATGAATCTTTTTTTTTGTTTGTTTCTTTGATTTTCTCCCTAATTTAGTCGTGTCCAATTCCTCCCCATCACTAGGGGGCTCCACATTAAGGCTACTACAACCATTCGGGAGAGCCGAAGATTATCACGTGTTTCCTCCAACCGACCGCATCTTTTTGAACTGCTTGCTCACACACCATTGGGGGCGCCGTAACACACTAAGTACCCCTCATCCCTCCCCCTCTGAGAGAGCTCGGCCAATCAGCTGAGAGGTGACAGCATCACCTGGGAATCGAACTCGCAATCTCCGGATGATAGGGCGAGCACTTTACCACTGCGCCACTTGGAGGCCCCTTATATGAATCTGTGGTAACTATTACATGAATCATTTTGTCTGTGGTTATTATTATTTTACAAATCATTTTGTCTGTAGTTATCATATGAATCGTTTTGTCTGTGCTAATAATTATACAAATTATTTTGCCTGTAGTAAATATTATATGAATCCCTTTATTTGTAGTTATTATTAGAAAGTACGAGAAATGTTCTCTGTGATTATTATTTTATGAATCTTTGTTTCTGTGGTAACGATTATGCATATGTTGTGCGTAGTTTTTATTATTATTTATTTTTATTATCAATTATTCGTCACTACACACATGTAGTTATTGCATGAATCATTTTGTCTGTAGTCACTGTTATATCAGTCACTTTGTCTTAAATTACTATACTAATCATTTATCTGTACCCACTATTACATGAATGTTTTTTTCATCTATAATTATGATTCTATTATTATCAAAATCAGACTGTTAAACAAACGAAAACTTTACAAGTGCGATATAAACTAGACCTGAATTATTATTATTATTATTATTATTATTTTTTTTTTTTCCCCTAGAAGAATCCAGACACCTGTTAAGCGGCGACAGGAGCACTGGCTCTGAATGAAATATAGATTCGCCTATGTAGAAAAAAATACATATGAATGATGCATATTTGCAATAAACAACAAAAAAAGTTTCTTTTGGTCATATCAGAACTCTTCATCAAGCTATTATACAGATCATTCAACGATAATTATTCTCAACAACAACAATAATAATAATCGCTTTGTTTAACCATCCTCACATTACGCACTCTGTTTAGTTAAACTGTGTTCGACCATAAACACTTTACAGCTGAACTGTAAACACAGTCCCTACCGGCTGACACCTCATAAAGCCTGAACTGCCTTTGCAGGATTATTTGATCCGGACGAATATCGAAAAGAAATCTAGATAAGATCTTAACAAAAGCAGATGCACACAAACCGACTGGTGTCATTTCAAGGATTTAATGCAAATGGAGGCGGACACACTCACCTGCACCTATTGCAGAGGTCTGTGTGGATTTCAATATGCAAAGACAAGGACACGTCTACTTCAAATATTTAAAAGGTGAACAGCAGTCCATTATTCAGCACAGTGCATCACAGTCCATGCATGCATGCACACACACTCTCTCTCTATCTCTCTCACACACACACTCTCTCATACAGAGTGATGTCATTGGGTTACTCTCAGTGCAGATAGGCATAATAATATTAAACCTTTACTATAATAATATTAATAAGAACAATAACAACAAGGCTCAGAATGTTGCTGCATCTGATGAAGTGTACAAGTAAGGAAAATGATCTGCTTTACAAATGAAGCAGAAAAGACTGATGAAAAGACAAAAAAAAAAAAGTTGAATGAGGGGGGGGGGGAGCCAACAAAGCTGTGAGCTAGTTATCTCGTGGTTAGTTTCCTGACTCAGGACTCATGATGCATGACATTGTGTGCAAGCTTCAAACTCTTTACAGTCAGTGCATGTCTCATCTTAGAGGGTTTTTACCTGGGGGTTGGTCCATTTCAATGTAAAAGATCAACTCTGTGGAATATGGCATCATCAAGTCCTCCCTCGGCTCGGCATCGTCTTTCTCCGTATTCCACACTGTATTGTACATTGTCTCACACTCCAGTGGATGGATGACTCAATCAATCAATCAATGTCACTTTGTCAAATCATTAAAAAAAAATAATACAACAAAACAAAGACACAAATCCCAAGTGCTAATCTTCTGAATTAATCCTGCAAGCTAGCATAAGCTAACTACACTACTTGACGCTTAATTCTTTTCTGAATGCCCGCTTCAGAAAACATACAGTCTCAGTCTAATGCAACATAATAAAGTCTCTTCTTCTTCTTGTTGTGGTGGCTGTTTAAGATTTCCATAACATAAAGCTCTACAATCCACTCCACTGCGCCCAGACATCAAGTCTAAACGCCTAATTCTGTCATTTCAAGTGCTCTCTCTCTTTCTCTCTGAGTGAGTCTCACGGCAACCGTTTCACTTCATCCGGAACCAACCATTGTGTAGGAACGGAGCGGGGGTCGACACGCAACACGGTGTGAACTGGTCCTCCATGACGCCGCACTGAAATCCGAATCAATTTTTCAATTTTAAATGATCTATATCTGTACAATCATCGGATTTTAGGCTAAAATAAGCTTTCTTGGTTTTTAAACAATGTTTTTGTTTGAGCGACACGTCCATTACAAGTGACATCATTTTTCGAACACCCCTCTCTCATTGAGGCTTGATGGTCTCGCCCGAGGCTGAGTGACGTGCCACGCTCGGATGCTGCTCACTGCGCAGACTCCAAACTCGTCAGCCAATCAGAAGCGCCGTTTCTCCGGAGCTGTTGCCGAAGAAGGAATTTGCATACATTTTTTTATGAGAGCCGCGTGTTTCTCGGAAGCCAATGAACACGCGGAAAAAAGATGAAGTTAAACCCTGATTGGTCCATCCGTTACTAAGAGGAACACAGAGGAAAGGGGGGGGAGAATGTAAAATGAAGAAAAAAAAAATGTAATTGAAATCTTTGCACAAGTTCAACATAGAGAGTTGACTAAATGGACAGACTTTTTGTTGTTGTTTAATTGATATATTTATGTGTTTATGTATGTCATTACTCTCCATAATACAGCTAAAACGAGCAGGAGTTAGTTTGAAACAGGTTTTAATGGCATTTAATTCCCAACAACTTTATCACTACTACTTGTTTGTTTTTCTTGTTAAAACCATACACTTCTTTTTGGTATTAAATTAACAAAAGTGTGTTGCACAGTTTCGTTTTAAAGTCTGTCCTGTTATGCGGAAAACATATTCAACCACAAAAAGTAAAAAGAAATGGTTAGATTTAAATTGCAAATTTGAATAACACCAAAGCTTAAAAAGTTGCTCATGTAATGCGTTTGACACTGCATGTAAATACGTCCTACGCGACTTACAACGTAAAATAGAAAGAAAAAGTTGAGAGATATTTCATTCATTCATTGTCTCTACTGATTATCCCGTGTATAGGGTCGTGCGGGCCTGAAGCCTATCCAAGGAGACTTAGGGCATGAGGCAGGGTACTCCCTGGACAGGGTGCCAATCCATTGCGGAGCACACACACACACACACACACACACACAACGAGCAATTTGGAAACACCAATTAACTAATCTGCATGTCTTTGGACTTTCGGATCAAACTAGACTACCTGGAGGAAACCCACCAAGCACACAAACCTGAGGCTGGAATCGAACCCTCGACCCTACTAACCGCTACGCCACCGGGCCACCTGATATTTATTTAAGCCCAACAAAAAGTCTCGTTAACAATTAGTTTTTGAAAGTAACTGCTGAGAATAGAAACCGCATGTTACTGTGCCTTGTTCTCATTTTATACTCATCTGTCAAATCTGTGTGTCTTCCTGGATAAGGATGTCCATCTTCCCCATCCTTCAGAGACCTCAACATAACATTAAGAGCATCTATTTAATTCAAGCCTCAGAGGCCCAGCCAGATGGCTTCTGTCTGCCACAGGCATTTCCTATCAAGTATGTCAAACTTGCGTAATTGTCACTAACTGTCCCTGTGTTGACAGATGGATCTGAAACAATGGCCAAGCAGTTACTCCCAATGGAGTAAATGTATTAAACCCGAAATATATTCATATAGAATTAAACTGGACAACTACTTCAATAAGTGCCAACAGTCATACAATTACGACTCAATAAAATAATAGAAATAACATAATGGGAAGGTCCCAGGTTCAAAATCCAACCCTCACCAAGATGCCACTGTTGGGCCCTTGAGGAAGGCTCTTAACCCTCAAATGCTCATATGTATAATTAGATAAAAAATATAAGTCGCTCTGGATAAGGATGTCTGCCAAAGACTGTGAATGTACTGTAAATGTAAAACATTGCTGTAGGTGTCCAAAATATGCAATATTCTCCTTTGAACAGTTGACATTGAGATGTATCTGCTACTTTTGCTCTGTAAAGCCTTCATAACACCTCTAATCTGAGATAGTGTTTGTTAATTGGTGATTTCTGAGGCTGGTAACTCTAAATGAACTTCTCCTCTGCAGCATTTGGTCTTGCTTTCCTAGGATGATCTTCATGAGAGACAGTTTCATCATGGTGCTTGATGGGTTTTGCAAATGCACTTGACAATACTGTTCTTACAAGCGCTATTCCAGAACAGCTGACTTTCATGTCTTAAAATAACAACAACTGACTGTTGCTATTGTTATTAAATTACCTGTATGCACATTCGATATGGTGAGGAGTCTCTAGTGACAGTAGATATTCATCAGGACAGAGTACTGTATTCTTAATGGAGAAAGAAAAACAGCTGGAGAACAGCTGTTTTTAACTGCCATAACAGAAGCCAAACCTTTGTTCATCCTATATACACTACTGCACAGTGAAATTCTTTATTCTTCACATATCCCAGCTATAGGAGGCTGGGGTCAGAGTACTGAGTCAGCCAGGGTTAAAGGCCTTGCTCAAGGGTCCAAAAGCGGACTCTTGGATGAGCTTGGGCTTGAACCGCCAACCTTCCGGTCAGTAACTCAGCTCTATACGACGCTGAGTTACAATTGCAAGATAACATAGTCGCATTTGCAGCACTATTAAAACTTTGGGTATTATGCTCTCATTGCAACATTGAGACTATATACTATTTGACATCTCTATCTAGAGCACAACACTAAAAACACTCTCTGAGAATACTTAACTCTGAGAAAACCTTGAACTGCTCGCTGTATTAATGTCACCTCCAGGGTGGAGGGTATGATTCCCTGCTCAGGTCCGTGCGCATGGATTGCATGTTCTCCCTGTGCTTGTTCGGTTTCCTCCAAACGTCCAAAAACATACAGATGTGGCTAGCTGGCATTCCCAAATTGCCCATAGTGTCCGAATGGGCGGGTGAGTGTGTGTATGTCTGCGTTTGTGCACTGTAATAGATCGGCACCACATCCAGGGTGTACCACACCTCGTGCACTAAATCTCCTGGTTTAGGCTCCAGGCCCTCCCACGACCCTGTATACAGGATAAAGCAGTCTGGACAATGACACGATGATGATGCACCAATTAATACCAGGGGCTCACTTGTGCAATATGAGGAATATGATTCGGTTATTGAAAAATAATCAGCTTCAGGTTCACACAATCACCAAAAGATTTGATTCCTTATATGGTATATGGTATATATATATATATATATATATATGATATATGGTTCCATTTATGTACTGAACATTGGGCAAATCTAAAATGTCAACATGTGGTTAGTTAGGTATTAGTCAGCGATTGGTTAGTAAGGTAACAGGTAGTTGGTTTAGAGCTGAGTGTGAAGTTTAATACAGTAACACCGGATTTTCTGCCGCATCAACATACTTAATACTTCCTTCTGCAATGATCAACGATGTGTGTTTTCAGTGTTGCATGGTGCCCGGATCCGAAAATTCTGTCACATGAATAACGACAATCACATGATATCGAAACGTCAACACGAACTAATGCTTATGCAAACACGGCCTCCTCTCTCTGGCTGTGCGATTATAATAATAACACAAGAGCTTAGACCTGCCTCTCTGACTGATGCAAGGAAAATGTGCTTGACCACGTTGTTGTATGGACTCGTTTCAAACAGGTTTTTGGTTTTATTTATAAACGTTCTCTCCCGCCTTCCTTTCTCATCGTGTCATCAGAGTTATTTGCGTTTCTCCGCGCGGGGCTCGGCTGACAACTGTTCGCATGTTAAATTTTATGAGCTGAATTTTCTCATTCCGCTTTGCCTCTGTGCATGTAAATTGTTGACTTGCAGCCAAAGCGCAGGCATGACTACCAGAGAGATCCTAATCAGCCTGACCACAGTGTGTATGTGTGTGTGTGCATGTGTGTGTGCATGTGTGTGTGCGTGTGTATGTGTGTGTGTGTGTGTGTGTGTGTGTGTGTGCGCGTAAAATAAAGCCTTACTTGATGAAAAGATCTGATTACGGAGATTGTACAGTAGCCTCGGGCACTGTCATATGTTTTTTTTTCTTTCTTTGACCTTAGCAGCTCAAGTGTACGTTCTGAGCGTGGATGTGAACAAACTGTTCTATGGCAGAAGTCAAGTATTAAAGATACACTCCACGGTGGCTGTTGTGTAAGCACTGTTCTCTCTGATGCATAATTCATAAAGTTTCTGAAATCTAAAAGAAGGCGATGCCATTGCTCTCCGGCTGAAACGGCTAAGGGAAATTGGTCCCATGCTGTTATAAATTACATGCTGAGAGAGATCGCCTTTTCACTTTTCTTTTTTTTTTGCTGAGCTCATCAGATCCAGGTTGCTCTCCCTTCGTCACTGTCTCTCCAGCTCAATCTCTTTCTGTCTTTGTTTGGTAACAAAGTTGAAGAAACGACCAGTACACCGTCTTCCTCCGAGTTTCCCGGTAGCAAAGGGCATCAGAAGAGATAAGGATGAGTCCTAGAGCTCTATCCTTTATACGGTAACATGCGAGAATAGAACAGCTTGAACCCAGTAACTCCAACTCAAACCTAAGCTTTTGCATCTTTCAATTCTATTTTTGCTGCCTTTGCAAATTTCCATTTCGTCTAAAGCACGCCTTCAAGTGAACACGCAGATAAGGGCCGCCATCCGCGGCTTCCTAGACGGAATATGGTATAGCTTGCATTTGCACAGACTCCCCCATTAGAGGTGAGACACTAAATAATAGGTTCACATGACAAGCCTCGAAACCCATCTCCCTGAAAGCACATTACAGACCGAGCAGGAATTACAAATTCAAAAAAGGAAGGAAAGAAAGAATGAAAGAAAAAAGTTCTTTATTATCAGATACACTGTCGCGCGTGACTTGCTATCAGCCAGTATTTTTCCACTGAGCTACACTAATGGGCTCTTATGGCTGCGCTCCCCAGGAGGAGTCATGTGTCTCGGATAATGTACGCTCCGATTCGTGTTAAACGATTAAACGTACTGTCTGGAAGTTTCACTTCGGCTTTTCCGAACGTTTGTCTGCAGGCAACCATGCGCCGGGAATGCACGTATTCGGGGGAAAAAGGCATGACTAGGCAGAGCGCGCATGCTAGTGTACAGGGAGGCCTTAAAACCGACACCAACGTGTTAATGACTCTGCCAAAGTGAGAGGTGGAGGTACCCCCCCCCCCACCCCCCTCCCTCCCTCATCAGTCTCTCCTTCCATCCTCCATCCAAAGCCAGTGATGTCATCGTGCAATGAGAGCGTCGCTTTTGGACTGATGCAATACTCCGGTGACACAGTGTAATAAGCTGGTGGCACCCACCTACCCGCCTCTCTCACTCTCTCTCTCTCTTTCTCGCTCGCTCTCACGCCGTCATTACCATCTCTGTACGCTCTAATGTTATACTTTAAACTGTAATGCTTTTTCCATCCCTTTTTCCTGTCTACTTTTGTTTTTTTGGCCTGTCTCTCTGCCCACCACTTTCTCTCTCCTTTTTCGCTCCCCTTCTCTTTCTCTGTTGGTTGTCATGGTACCGGGCACCATGGCTCAGCATTCTGCAGATAAAGGCCGGATTCGAACTCTTTAACTCTTTCCTGCCCGCAGGTCGAATAACTCTGACAGATATATATATATATATATATATATATATATATATATATATATAATACGATATCGGCCAGCCGGATCCACACAGCTTTACCTATGTCTCAGCTTTACAGCCTGTGGAACTGATTAAACAGCTATCGATGCTACAAGTGCCGTATCGGCCGTAAGATATGATTGAAGCCCGCGAAACAAACAGTATCATCAGATATGTGGTCTGAAGTTATTCCAACCCAGGGTACAGAACAAGCCAGGGGAAAACAGTCTAGCTGGCTTGCTTGATGACAAATAGCTGAACGTTGTTTTAAACTCAGGCCAAGGGTGTCACATCAGTGAGAAGGATCCCTGATTAGGATCATGACTGACGATTAGTGAGTTTAATGGAATCCAGAAAAGCGGCCCTAGAGGCATCTTCATTGGATTTTTTTTTTTTGTGTGTTTTTTTTTGCGTGTGTGTGTTTTTATTTTTGGCATAAGGTGAAACAGATATTCCCGTCTCATATGAAACCCAAACATGAACCCGAAGCAGAAACTTAAACAACTGGGATGGTGACAACTGTTAATCATCATTCACACAAATACACAGAGCTTAGTTGAATCTTCCAAGACAGACTCCACTAATGTGTCACTAAAGAGTCCGGTACGTTTGGTTAAATATGTGGCCGACTTTCACATTCATTCTTCCTTCCAGCTTTAGTCACTGCACCTGATGTTTCACCTGGTGCTTTATCCTGTTCAGGCTGGCAGCGTACTCCTAGAACAATGAGGCTCAAGCACACCCATGATTGGGCGCCAGTTCATCTCAGGGCACCGGCTTTAACAGGATGAATCTATTTGAGTGACGGTGCAAACAACCGATGATCCACTGGTAAACATGCGTGAGTATCTTATTTAACCTCAACAGCATTCGGGATTAACTTTTAAAAATGGGATACCATGATTTTTTTCTTCATTCATTCATTCATTCATTTATACACATCATTCGTTCATCCACTCCACTTATTAAATACAGTGAAAGCCTGGAGCCTATCCCAGGAGACTTAGGGCATTAGGCTGGCACACCAATCTGTCGCAGGGCACACACAATCAGAAAAGGGCAACAGTGCAGACCACTACGCCATATTCAGTTGTTCTTTTTCTCAACAGAATCGAAATATGGGCAGGGGTAGCTCAGCTGGTTAAGGGATGAAGGAAATATCAAGGCACTGAGTTACTGATCGGATGTCGGCAGATCAAGCACCAATTCCACCAGGTTGCCACTGCTGGGCCCTTGAGCTAGGCCCTTATCCCTATCTGCTCCAGAAAAATAAACAGCGCCTGATCGCACAAATGGAAACACTTATCTGTCTGGATTTATTTTTACTTTTTTTAACGGTAAAGTGCAGGTTAATTTGTTTTATTTTTACTTTATATATTGTATTCATTATTTTTATATAATTAATATTTTTTGGCTGTGAAACGATTAATTTGAGTTTTCATTTTTTATTTGGTTTACGAGTGTTTTGGAATAAGAGCCCTCGTCTAGAACAAATTATGCTCGTAATCCAAGGTTCCCCTGTATTACTTTCAGAACTCTAAATTAGTTGAAGGGCAGCATATGCTTGGATTAACACTGACTGACTGTCAGGCTAATTTGGTTAGCCTGCAAACTTAAGTATTGTTGGCAAAAACATGTGAAACAAAAAAAACCCTCCATGCAGACAGTGAGAAGTTTAAATAGTTGTTTGTTGCAGATTATGTAATGTATGATGCATAACCAATCAGCAACAAGCACTCCCTCAGACCCCGCCCCATGTTCCATTGACCATGAATCAGAATCAATGCATTTTGAACTTTAAAAAAAAGGAAAGCAAGAAAGAAAGCATTAAGAAGCAAAGTACATGCTCTCATCCAATAATGCAAATTCTCACTCAAATAAACCTCATGCCATGATTTAGAGGAGTTTGGGATAATGCGTCTCAGCTACATGAGCAGCGTTCATGTCCCTGCCTGGATGCGATTCAAACGCTTAGCAACCTCTACTCTGGGAGTTGTGGGTATTCAAAATTAGCTACAGTGCATGTGCAATTGAGGTTAGTTAGCCGTCAAGGGATGATCTGGGCATCAGGTGCCAGGTATAATTGTAACCAAGTGCAAGAGAGGGGGGGCTTTAATGGATAGTTTGTTCACCTCAGCATGAAACCTCAACGGAAATCATACAATCATCGAACAAAATTAATCACGCACCGATGCTCCTTTAGTTTGGGGACTGTGTAGACATGCCTAGTAGACAATGCTCTACTACGTCAGAGCTGAGATGAATATCCATGCAGTGCAGTTTCATTTTAAAGGTCATGACCAGTCTGCATCTCCTGCATGAGGGTCAGTATCTCCTGAACCATGTTCCTGTTCGTGTGCTTGCTAGGACAGAATGGAGATTTGTACCACAGCCTGAGTAGGCAGTTCTGTGAAACGTGTGTTTGACCCGGGCTATAGCCTGCAGCCTACAGGAGTCAGGAAGCAAGAACAAAGTCACATGAGCACCAAGCAGCGGAGTGCTTTATAGTGAAGGGGCATCAGGAGGTAAGTGCTGTTTAGCCCGGAGAAACAATAAGGTCTTCAGTACAGCACCATGTCATATGGAGGGGCAGAAATATCGCCCAGCGTCCACGGGTAGCAGATTAGTAGATCAGCATGTTAATTACTAGCAGTGCACAGAAGGTGGCTTAAAGACCTACACTAACCAAGCATGTTTCGTAAAAGGTGAAGGTTTAAATCGACGTTGGCGGTTTTCCAATATTTTGGGGGTTTCCTTTGGGTTCCTCAGTTTCCTCCTGCTTCCCATTTGGGAATAGGTGCACTGGCGACTCAAAATTCTTCCCTAGATTGTGTGAATGCATGCATACTATACAGTATGCACGGTGCCCGGTGATACAGATGTATTCCTGCCTTGAGCTGTATGTTCCCAGGATAGGCTCTGAATCCACCAGGATAAAGAGCTTACTGAAGATGAATGAAGGAATTTTCCACTTTAGGAGCAAATTTCTCTGTTAAAAAGTCAAAAGTCTCATGATAGAGTCACATGATGGACGCACTGTATATACAGGTTACTTTTATCACTATTACTTTAAAAGATTATGATAATAATAATTAATGCTGGATCGAAAGCACCAGACATGGAAATATATCAACCCGATCCTAATCATTAATTTCATCAAATGCCAGTTACACTTACGTCCTTTCAGCTTTACTGGTTGCTTGATCAAACCCTTCCAAAAGGTTAGAAACAGCTGACCTGTATGGTAGGTACAAACCGCAAAGCTGACTCACACAGCTGGGAGTCATCTCCTCGCTTCAATTTCAAATAGGTTTTCAGACTGACATGGTGATCCACTTTCCCATGCCAGTAGATGAACTGGCTCGGAGCGCTCGTTCAGATGATGCATGCAGCAGTGGATGGAAAAATTCACCATCTGCCAGCTGGCTCAGGAAATGGTAGTGTCATGACTTGCCAGTGAACCTCTAAAATAACACCATTAGTTTAAAATATAATGTACACTTTAAGCTTTCTTTCCCATAGATCTAAGACGCACTGTGCTTTTTAGTACTTACCTCTGTTTGGTTTGCTCTACAGTGGTGTAGGCTTAAAAACGAGTAAAAACTAAACCCTGATGTTGTACTTTACATGTCGGAGCCGAGCAACTAATAAATTCTTAATCGACTAAGAAGCTTAGGGCACTTGAGGGGGAAAGAAACACACACACACACACACATACTGTACACACCCATGTTTACCAGTGAGGGAGCACTTGGATGCAGGAATAAAATGATAGAATAAGACACTGGAGAATCTTTAATCAGACGTTGAGTATGACTTCAAAGCTCATTTTCAAGGGAAGGAGTAAGGATCAGTCCGTGTCTTCATCGGGTGAGGAATACTGCCCACCCTGGACAGATTTGTCCATCGTTTCTTACGGTGGCTGGGTTGCCAGGTTGATGCCCGATTGTATCTAAGCAGTTGAGAACGAAGAACCTTGAGAACCGGTTGAGCTCAACAGTTGCAGCTGGTTGGCGCTTGGGCTTGAACCTGTACCTTCTCATCACCAGTGAAAGGGACCGACTATGTCTGTCTGTCTGTCTGTCTGTATGTGCCACCCAGCACATGGGGCAACGGATCCAACAGTGGCAGCCTAGCGTCATTGGGGCTCAAACTGGGGACCTCCTGATCAGCAGTCCATCACTTTAACCATCGAGCCACACCTGTGCCCCCTCACCAACATCTTAACGACTGCAGCTCAATTTCAAATAAAGATTTAAATGCTTCTTTGCCATCACCAATATTACACAGAGTTTATTATTTAGAGCCAAATGTCAAGTCAGCCCCCAGTTACAGGTTTTTATGGACAATAAACATGCGTTAATATTCTACAAATGAGATTAAAACAAGTTTTATGTGTACAAAAGCTACAGTCAGCTGGTCACATCTTAGGAATTTTTGTTCGTTTGCGCTGTTTCGTAATCGTGACATTAAAATGATTTAAACGTACATTTAAAAAAAAAAAAACTGATTTAATATCTGGCTGAAGACATGCATATTACTATCTGTAATCAGAACCATGTCTCTGTAAAGTTTCCCGAGAGCACAAAAGTCTGTTTTATGTCTTTTACTCGTATAGAAGTCGTCTAATGGAACGCATTCATGCTTCACTAAGTGCTTTATCCAGGTCAGGGTCGCGGTGCATCTGGAGCCTATCGCAGGATTTGAATCCCAGGACTATCCAGCTGCCATGGCTCGGCCCGTCAGCCAGACTCTTGACCTTCATCTGCTCGCCTGAGTTGCAACACACTTTGGACAAAAATCGTCTGCCAAATGACAGAAATGTAAATGTAAATGTAAATGAATGGGACGCTGGTCCATCACAGGCCACCGTGCACACACATTTGCAAACCCGAGAGCAATTTCTAGCCAGCAGTGTGTAGAGGAGCCAGTGCTGGTATTTATAGATCCAGTAAAGGACGACAATGGCAGTTGGTGCACACTGGGTATGAAAATAAATCACATCATCATGATTTCACACTGGTGATTTTAGAGTAGCTGTTAGATGACTAGGAGCTGTGAGTTAAATGCGTTTAATCTCACACACACACACAGCAAAAAACGACATACTACTTTAATTTGAGCACATTAGCAACTGAAACTACCGTTAGTTCAATACTATAAAATTTAATTAATAATGTCTCTGTCTGTCTGTCTGTCTGTCTGTCCGTCCGTCCGTCCGTCCGTCCGTCCGTCCGTCCGTCCGTCCGTCCGTCCGTCCGTCCGTCCAGAATTTCTCACAGCGTCACGCGCAAACTGGCTGGACAATATCTAATGAAACTTTGAAAAAATATCAATACGTTTCAAACTACCGCAGTAGATTTAAGGATTTAAGCTCTCGTCATATTTAACCAGAGGTGGGTAGAGCAGCCACAAAATGTACTCAAGTAAGAGTAGCTGTATTCAAAATAATATCACTCAAGTAGAAGTAAAAAGTCCAAATATTACACGATCCACATTAGGAGAGGTGTGGAGAGGTGGTAAAAAGTGCACAGAGCCTCTGTTTCTCACTTAGCAACCCTGTCATCTCAAATCCAGCTCCTGACCGCTGTGCACGCGGAGTGGCAGGCTGATTGCGCTTACATCCCTCCAGTAACGCGAGCCAGGAGCTATTGACACAGACCCAGCCGAGCCAAACCCTGCCTGCAGGGGGGAGTCGGCTTGTGTATAAGCAAACCCCACCTCATTCAGCCTCGCGAGAGGTCAAGCAGCACATGTGTAACGAGTTCGCGAGTCGTGCATTTCGAAGCCAGGTGGTCAAACGCGGATTCCTGAAAATCCGCAAAGACAAAGCATGCTGTCGCGTTTGTCACACACACACGTCAAGAAAATGGTGTCCAGTTACAGGTCAGAGAAACTCCGATGTCAGGCGTTCTCGTCACTGTAAGTGACACTTCAAGAGTCTGCATAAAGAGAAGGTTCTTTTGAATGAACAACAAAGGGTGTTAAAAAAAAAAGAAAAGAAAAAAGAAAGAAACAGTGTTTCAACGTCACTCTTTGTTCTGTATTTTAAATAGAATTAATTATTTAATAGTTTACTATGATGCATAGATTTATTTTTTTACAATACTTTTATTATTATCATTTATTTTTTACAATGTATTTATTAGATTTTTTTTTTTAATTAAAATTTTTTTTAATAAAATTGTAGCACTGAAGCTAGAACCGTAATCCGTTCCCTGTCGTTTTTCAGCATGTAACTGCGCTAAAAATAACTCCTAGATAAACCACAGAACTGCTTCCCGAATATTTTGACGATCAAATAAATGACACAAAACAAGCATGTTTTTTCATTTTCCCGAGTCTCCCAACGCTTATCCGAAATTGGAAACACAAAAGCGTATTTTCCAGCTCTTGAAAAGGTCACAAAGTGAAACGAAGTGAAGAAGAGTGACGATTAGGGTGAGAGAGGTACCGGCAGGAGAGGAGGGGGAGAAAGGAGCATGTGTGCTCAGATTAAAGTGCTTTCAAGGGATCAGGACAGGAGGAGGAGGAAGAGGAGCGTTCGTGGCACATTTCACTCCCTCACCCCACTATGCCTTCAGCCCAATAACAGAAAAGACGGGTTAAGTACAGCAGAATAAAGAGAGGGTGAAGGAAATGCCTAATTGAGCATTAGAATATCTTTCTGACAAGCGAGAGACAGGGATAAAAAGGAATCAGCACAATTTTTTTTTCTTCTCCCAAGTCATGCTGCACTGATTACAGAGGCGATCAGTGAAATCAGCCAGAACTCTCACACAGCAGCATGCATGCATGGGGGCGCGAGCGCAAATCCTGCTCACTCACCTGACAATGACGAGGAAGTAAAGAAAGCAACAATAAAAGCACCCGTAAATTCATATAACCAAAGTAGAACGGGTACTTCGGAGTGCAAATTTACGCTCAAATTGTAACCATGTCTGCGTCTGAACACAAGTCTGTCGCGAGTGCTGCACAAAAAAAAGTCGGAAGTGTTGATGGAAGTGTGGCCTAATCTGTCCGCACCTGTTAGCCAAGAACAGGCTTTGTTTTGATGCCTGGCCTTCTTTATATATATATATATATATATATATATATATATATATATATATATATATATATATATATGATTTTGTCAATGTTACCACTTTAACACATGTGATGAATCTAAACATTTTAGCACATTATTATAATTTTTTTTAACTCAAATAAATCCTATGTCCAACATTGACCCTGATGGCTTCCCACAATGGCAGCGTGTGTAATAATGGAACGTTTAGCGCGGATAATAAGATGACTGAGGAAACATCACAGGTGTGCTGAACAAATGGATGAAAGCAAAGGTGTCAGTCTGAGCTACCTTCAAGGGGAACTATTGTTACAACCATACATGCAACAGAAGTTATATTATAAGGATATTAGCTATTGCTATTGCTGGGTTATTTTCTACATTAAATTTTTGAGACATTATAAAACTACATGACCTGTTTCCTCTAACCAGTTTGTCACGCATTCCTTTATTCCTTCACCGCACTTTATAATACAAGTCCATCTGAGTATTTTAAAATCGTGATTTTTCGAGATTAATCACGGACTGACAATGACTGATTAACTAGATTCAAATTTTTGGGGGGGTCGGAGGTCAGACACCCCAACTTTCAATGTCTGTGCTTGAGACTGTGGCAGTCGGGATGACGTGTACATCATGCTAACTTGAGTCTAACTTTTTGGGAATGCATCGGTACCCGTATTGTTATCAAGTATTGCTCATACTCATATTTCTGTTTGTAAAAATATACCACATAATACCACAACACCACATCCAACACCAAATGACGTAACCCTAGTGCATCTATTTACCAGAGCTGTGTGATTTAATTGATTGTGTCATTTAATCAATATTTTGTTAGTCAATTCAGTTAATTGAAATATAATCGATTGATTTAGGTTAACTTTTAAACATTAATTTGTCTAAAAATCAATGATTTTCTCAAAAATATACATTTACATTTGGCAGACACCCTTATCCAAAGCGACTTACAGTACACTGTTTTTGTTGTCTCATTATACAACTGAGCAGTTGAGGGTTAAGGGCCTTGCTCAAGGGCCCTACAGGAACAACTTGGTAGTCATGGGATTTGAACCTGAAACCTTCTGAACCATAGTCCACTGAGCTACGCCTGACCCAGAAGAAATATACTTTTTCATATAAAGTTTTTCATCATCATCGCAAATACTCCTGTTTTATGAGAATATTGCTTCTTCTTCTTTTACGTTTATGGGCAGTTGCTGCAATATCACCACCTGCAGGACTGGAGCAGAGTGGAATAGATTTTTTCCATTCAATTCAATTCATTTCAATTCCATTTGGATAGCGCTTTTAACCGTTGTCATTGTCGCAAAGATTGTCAGAAAAAAAAAAAGAGAGAAAAGATTATGGGCAAATCAGATAATAAACACTAATCCTATGTAATCAAATTCAACTGAGAATCATAAGCTCAAACAAGAAAAAAATCAAACTGAATCAAATCGACAGTCTAGTTATGATTCATAGCTCTACCGGTTGCACTAATGAACAGATGACATGGAATGACAGGGATCTGATTGCACTCCATGATTAATTTTGGCAACCAAAGCGAAGCAGACTGCTTTGATCAACACAAGAGGAAAAATATCGCAACTTCAATACAAGTAACATGATAAAGCATTTCATGATGTTTAAACAGTACCTTTAATAAAGAGCATGAGGTTGGAATGCACCTGTATGCATCCCATATTAGTGAGCACTCTTACAAAGAAGTGTGTGTCTGAATGTGCAATGACATCACCACAGAGCATGACACCCGACACCGGCGCTCACATTGACCGCAGCACGTCTTTGTTAACCGAGCGGCCAATCATTAGGGCGCGTCGTCAATTATTCAGGGTGCTGCTGAGACACTTCTACTGCCTGATGAAGACAAATGGCCAGTGCTATGGCGAGAGAGGAAAAAGAGAGCAAACATGAGAGCGGGTGAGAAAGCGACTGAGAAAGAGACCTGACTGGACCCGGTGGCGCTGGTGGTGGGGTGTTAAAATAAAGTACACATGGATTTTACATGAAAAAAAAAAATGTTGAGAAAGCCGTTTCCAGTACTCACTTTCCAGTAGCAATTATAAGTTAAGACATTGTGAACAATAGTCTGAGAGGCCTTTAGAACTAACATCCCACAGATCCCATAGTCCAGCTGCCTCAAAGACATTTTATAATGATCCAGACCACTGCTATGTGGTATAAACAAGATGTATTTTTTTATATACATTATTTAAAGTTCTTTTTTCTGTAATTCCCCCCCAACGATTTTCTCCCTAAGTTAGTCGTGTCCAATTCCTCCCTGTCACTAGGGGGCGCTCCCACATTAAGGCTACTACTACCACTCGGAAGACTATCACGTGTTTCCTCCGAACCACGTGACGCCAGCCGACCGCATCTTTTTGAACTGATCGGTCATACACCGTTGGGGGCGGCGTAACACACTCGGAGGACAGCGCTATCCGCTCCTTCCGCTTGCGCAAGCTCACAGACGCCCCTGATTGGCTGTAGAGCCGTGATTGATGTGGGAGCACTAAGTACCTCTCATCCCTCCCCTCTGAGACAGCTCGGCCAATCAGCTCTCTCTAGACCCCCGAGAGGGTCTAGAGTACCCTCAAATAAAACGCTTATTCTGGAAATCTGTTTATGGTCTACCGATTTGTCCAGACATGAACTGAAAACCTGCGGGTGAGTGAATGAGAGCTTTACGTTGGATGGAGGTTATGAAAGGAGGATATGAAAGGAGGAGTGAACAATGCAGAGTACTGTCCAGTAAGTCTGTCTGCTCGTCCCAGGTGATGGGACCGGCCCTGTTGGGATTAATGGAGAGCAGTTAGGGTGAATGAATCTGCCGATGGAAGCCGATCCACCCTGCGTCTGTGCGCTCATCAGACTCAATCAATGACTGACAAGTCGCTACTGACAGTACTGTATCTCCAGGGCCGTTATAACTCCATGTGCTACTACAGTCATACAGCAATACCTGTATCATCATCATCATCATCATGATCATCATCATCAAAAAAAAAATCTTCTGCAAACGTCAGCGTTATAACACGAGCCCAGTCGACATGGTACGAAAAGACAAACGGGGCATGCTGAACAAGCAGGCACTCGAATCCTAGGTGGGAGTCTACTTAGTCAAGCTCATTATTATTCATTCATTCATTCATGCATCTTCAGAAAGCGCTTTATCCTGGTCAGGGTCATGATGGATCCCTGGCTCTTACCAGGAACACTCGTCAGCGACCGGGTGCCAGTTATTAATGAGAAATCAGATAGGAATAGATAAAGAAGGAATAAACTACGGCGTGAAATCAACCACGGACAGCTAGACCACTAAAACCCATACCCTCGATCGCGAAGGCCTTTGCTGTCTAGTTGGCAAATGATGTTGTTTTTCCACGATCAAAGTCAATTTATAGAGGAGAAGTACTCTAATTGGTTAGTCATTGAAATGTTACCTCCAAGACAACATGTACTCACGAAGCCTAATGGGTGGAGGTCAGAGGCTACCAGTCTACTATACTATATCATACATAATGGCATGTAGAATAAAAGGTCATGGATGTAATTATTTACTCTTCTAGCAGCATGTGTGTGCACTTACATGGGGTGAAGGAATGATGATGATGATGATGATGATGACTGCAGTGCATTCCCAGTGTAATTGTCGTCCTTCTTTTTTCAGTGACTTTAGTTGTTTTTAAAAGAAATGTCTGTCATTTACAGTAGGCAGCACAGTGGCGTCGTGGTTAGCACTGTCGCCTTGCACCTCCAAGGTTGGTGTTCAGTTCCCGCCTTGGGGTCTGTGTGCGTGGAGTTCGCATGTTCTCTCCGTGCTTGGTGGGTTTCCTCTGGGTCCTCTGGTTTCCTCCCACAGTCCAAAGACATGCAGATTAGGCTAAGTGACATTCCCAAATTCCCCATAAAGTGAGTGTGTGTGCGCGCCCTGCGATGGACCCGCACATTGCACGCTAAGTCTCCTGGGATAGGCTCCAGGCCCTCTGCGACCCGGAATAGAGGATAAAGTAGTATAGACGATGAGTGACTGAGTGTCTGTAAAGTCTTCCTAAAGGGTTGATGCAGAGTTTGTGATAAACCCAGCGACTTTAAGGTGAAGGTCTACGCTTCCAACACATCTTGTTTGCTTGATTTCAAATCCATTATGATGTTGGACAGAAGAAGCAAACTTGTCTCGCTGCCCGAATTTTTACGGACCATTCACTCAATTCAGACCACGAGCTCAGAGCATCACATCGTATCGCATGGCATCGCATGGCATCGCATGGCATCCCCTCACACAGCAGGCCTCAGGAAAACCGTGTGTACGGTACATGACTCGGAGTGTAACACACTCAAGCACTACGCGGCAACAGTTTATTATTGTTTTTGGCCAGGCAGTCCTGCCATATGTCTCGGACTCCAATGAGACGCAATATTAATCAGGAAAACCCCCACTAACACACTCTCCAACCACCCTTATTTTTAATATGAGCAACAAAAGTGTGACTGATGAACTGTCTAATTAAGTGTGATTGGGACATTAACAACGCGTAAACAGGGATAGGAATAACCGGCACCGCGCCACCCGTTTGTAAACGTGAGCACGCCGAGTGGTGCAGAGCGCTTATTGCTTGTGCGCGGCACGCGTGCATGATAAATTTATCCTGACAACTCTGAAGGCTGACTCGAGTCACTGGATTTTTACGGCAAACACAAGCAAATCATATACCACCAGATAGCGGATTTTTTTTTTACAGTACGCCCGGTATACAAATGAACAGAATAGTTTCTGCATATGAACTTGACTTTCTCTTGCTACTGTACCACTGGTAAATATTCACAAGCGCAATATAGAAATGCTTGCATTCGCAGATCCTGAACTGTACAAGTGGCTGGCATAAGAGTTTTTTGATGTGCAAAGGGATGTTCAAATCAAACCGGGACTTTTGATTGTGCAGAATAACAGAACCTTTATTACTCTGTATAATTCCCTGCTACACTAATGCACTCATCCCAGCATCACACTAGTGCGATAGCTATATACGATAAGTTATATGCGATAATGATAGAAAAGTTTCTCAGTACACTTTCTCAGAAACCCTAGCCTCCCAGGAACTCCTGAAAGAGCCCAAACCTGTGGAAATGGCATGGAATGAGGTCAGGACTGGACTGTATGCAAGTGGTGTTCGTGAATAAGTGTGCGTACAGTTCCTATAGTTGGGTCTCATTGGGTCTCAAATCAGCGTAAAGTTATCTGTCAATTTTCAAGGATCCGCTAAATGTTCACAGGAACGACTGCAGTGACCTCCAAGATTCTCATCACGGTACTGTGAGACTGTAGTTATGATTATGGTTCTGGTTATAGTTATATATGCTCATTTATAGATTTTAATAAGTGACAATATCTGTGGCCTTGCACCTCGAGGGTCAAGGGTTCGGGTCCTGACTTCGGGTCTTTGTGCATGTTCAGGTTTAGAGTTTGCATGACCCCCCCTCCCCGTGCTTAGTGGGTTTCCTCCAGGTACTCTGGTTTCCTCCCACAGTCCAAAGGCTAAATGGCGTTCCCAAATTGCCCGTAGTGTGTGAATGAGTGCAGAATAAGCAGTATGGAGGTGAGTGAATGAAAGAATGACAATGTCTTGAAACCTAATAAATCCCTGAAGATATTTTTGTCAATTCAACCCAAAATGATCTCATTTTCTAAACATAAATATTTGGAATCGCCAACATTATTTAGCCCAAGTTTGAAGTTTGTAATAAGTGCTTTTATGCTTAAATGAGCGTCACATTTGACTGCGTTCTATCACGCTGATGGCGTCATGGCAGCTGAAGGCTAATTAATTAACCAGAGGCATGCTTGTTCATCACTGGGTGCAGATGTCTCGGGTGATTTGTAAAGATTGCAATTATTTCATAGTTCAACCACTCTGCTAATTCGCTATAGTTTCACAGCTTTTAAACAAGCAC
The DNA here is from genome assembly GCA_013621035.1 of Clarias magur. Taxonomy (NCBI): domain Eukaryota; kingdom Metazoa; phylum Chordata; class Actinopteri; order Siluriformes; family Clariidae; genus Clarias; species Clarias magur. Next base: position 2,223,530 of record QNUK01000077.1, read on the forward strand.
GTAAAAAAAAAGCGTACTGTATATATATATATATATATATATAATTTTTAATGATGAATTAAAGGTATTGCTCGTTAATTAGTAAAAAACTATTTTTCAGCCAAAACTATAAATTCAGGACGTGTTGTGATTGTGTAGGCTATTTAAAACATCCCAACGTCTTGACATTCTTAATCATTTTATTCCTCATACAATATAAATAAACAGCTGTTCAAATCATTAGAGAAACTGCTTTCTGTCGCAGCGCTTTCACTGATAAACCTTGGGCGCTGTCCATGTTCCAACAAGCGCGCGCTTCCTTTTCCCCCCTCAAGATACTCTGTTTAACCCTACACTACCTCCCCAATCCTTTCATCCCATGTCCCCTTTTCACCCTGTCAAGAGAGCGTGTCCATCAGGAGGCTCCAAACAAATGACTATTGTGCACAAGTTTCATCCCTCACCGTGGCATGTGCCAGATGTATGAGGTCTCGAGCTGAAGGACTATTGTGAGAAACAAAACAATGCGAGACGCAAAAAACAAAAAATAAAAAACCAATCACACAAAGGGAAAGAAAAGCAATTAAAAAGCATGAGATTGTAGGGAAAACGGATAAAAAACATGAAAATTATATATAAAAACATAAATTGTATCATTAAATCAGGTCCAGAGGTCCTGCTGAGATCAGGAGCCGTAGGCGTCGTTCACACTGCAGGCTGAAGTGGCACTAATCAGATTTATTGAAGCGGCCCAAATGTGACGCATATCTGATTTTCCTATGACAGTCTGAACAGCACAAATCCGATTGTTTCAAATCGAATTGTTCAGATTGTTTCAGGGCCAGTCCACTTTCATATGTGGTCCTAAACCCGATACATATCCGATGTTTCGCAATGCGACTTCAGTCTGAACGGCCGGCCATGCCGCATTTCATGCTTACAACCATGGTGTCAAAATACATTTTCGTCTTCAACACATTCTCTCTTACTGTAATAATCTAAAGATAGTTTTCTCTTGTAGTCTATAGTTTTATATTAAAAAATATATATTGTTCTATTGTAAATAAAATCTTTAAATAAAATATTAAAAACCCAAATGTTAAAGTAAGGTGCCATACATGGCATCTTATAATAATGGTATTAATAATAATAAGAAGAAGCAAAGACTGGGCCAATTTTTGTGAATTTCGGTAGGTGCATATACAACATACAACAGTACTACACATTGCTGCCATAATTCAATTCAAGTTTCAAAAAAGGGCATACAGTAGATAACACCTATTGAAGTGTGTATAATCGTTTTTCAGCCCCTCTGTATAATTGGGCAATAATTATAAATAATATAGAAATTATTATAAACATATATGAGTTCTAATGTTCTTAAACAGATATGATTTGACCTGCTTTTTAATGGAGTGACCAGGCTTTCAGCAGTGTGAAACGTGGGGGATTTTGCATGTGTGATCTGGCAACCCCGAGAAGCACAAAGGTAGCCACAAAGACAAAAAAGTATGAATAGCTCAGAGTAAGATCTTATTAAAGTAACATCTACAACAAGTGACGCTTTTCTGAATGCCCTTACGTTAAATCAGCTGGGGTCAAACGAACACATTGTTCATTAGCTCTATTGTCTTAAGAAATAGGCCTTTTGTAATCATTCTAATGGATCCCCAACACTACGCATGTACAGTAGCACACCATAGTGACTCTGACAGCAGCACAATGAGCTCGACGCTGATGATAACTGATTGCCGACATCAATTATTAGGCATGGACAGAGCAGAGGACATGACGTGGACAAAGCTGCCTGGTCTCTTGAGCGCAGCTCTTGCGTGGCTCAATCTATAAGGTGTCTCCATATATACAGTAATAGTGTGCAAAAGTGTAAATAAATGCTGTAGAGCAAGGTAAACAGCAATGAATGGATCAACGTCAGTATTTCTGAGAACCCTTTTGTCTCAGGTACCATTTGTGACGTTTTATGACGAACTTAGGTTTTGCTGAGCATCCTGCAGAACCACCCACAGCTCTTCTAAGGACTTTGACGTGCATCCATCTAGGAACCTCTGTAGTCCAACTAGGGACTGTAGTGACTAGCATTGGATTTATTTCCAATTTATGACCGTGGTTGGACCTCCAGTCAACATTCACATGTGCATTCGTACTTCATACACTACAAGCAATTTGAGAACGCCAGTTAGCCTAATCTTGCATGTCTTCGGGCTGTGGGGGGAAACCGGAGTACCCATAGAGGCGGGAATCGAACGCGGGACCCTGGAAGTGCAAGGCAACAGTGAATGAATGAATGAATGAATAAATAAATAAATAAATAAAACAATTATTTTAAGTATGCCCTGGACTAAAGAAGAACGTATGGAAATCATTTTCTTAGCTAGATCACAAAGATCCCTCAAAATGAACACATTCAAAGTGCAATTAAATGATGTTTTAAAATGAGATAACTCGGTGTGTGTTTACAAAGAAATTGCACTTATGTAGGGGATGTTTAAAAAAAAAAAAATGTAATAAAATAAAAACCGCTAATTTCGTCTGTGTATGGAGACTGTTCGGACACCCTGTATATTCCCCTTATCGCTCGGACACAGGCCGTGGTTCAGCATGAGCATGGCATCATTATTCAGGCCCCAGATGGAGAGGTCTTTTGTTCGCGCACTATGGGTTTATCCTGCGGCCGGGGAGGAGGGCTGACCTACGCTGCTGACCTTTTCCCTGAGCTGTACCTGTGAAGCGGGATGATGGCTGAAATCTTTGGCCAACAATGGCAGCCGGAGACACTGACGGAGGACCGTGAGACCAACAGAAAGCCTCATCGGTGTCAGGTCGAAAAGAAATGACCAAATCCACAATGGAATACAGCTGTAAGTCATCATTTAAATGTGGCTGGATGGGATGAAGCCTACATGTGGCCTCCTGATTACTGGCAAGCAATGGACATTGAACTAAAAACAATGGGATTATGGGGGGCGAAAAAAAAAAAGAAAAAGTCTTGACATGGAATGGCACTATAAAGATGAGCTATTTCTGAGTTGTCTCCACTGTGAGCTATATCATTAAAGGAGCTGGTCTTAAACGGGGTGAGGGGGTTGTTTTGGCGGGTGAGATGGTCAACCAGTCAAGAGACGTAGTGGGCATTTAATATTTTCTGCATAGGAAGACTATTCAGATGAGCAATGGGGAAGCAGACCAAGGAGACAGGACCATTAGATGATGCTGTCAAAACACTGGCTGTCTGCATGATAACAAATCACCTATTCAAGCACAAAACCCATCTACTCCCATGCTTACTATCTACCCCAGTGGTTAACAAGCTATTGCAGGAGTGATAAGACCCAGCGCCCATGAAAGACACAGCCTGATTGGGTCAACGTTTGATGTAAAGCCCCCATCATCCTACTCACATCTCAAGGTCCCCACTAGCCTCATATCACCTTCTGTAATTCAACCCCCACCCCTTTCCCCTTTTCTGGTCTCCTCCCTCACATCCATCCGGCAGCCTGTGACAAAGCAGCGAGATGATGTTCCCGCTTTGAACTTAAAGAAAAAGCCTGCCAAAGAATCAGGTCTAAACCCGGGGTCCATGCTCGCGCAGAAATCCCGTTTGCGGCTCAGAAGCGTCCGGATCCCTTAGCGTCCATCGGTCACATGGACACTCGGAAGGGTTGACGGACAGGGCCATTTTCTTTGCGATAGCGACAGTAATCCGTCCATATCGGACGCAGGCAGGAGCTGGCGCAAGAGGCACACGGGGTCAATAAGGCAAACCGTGCTATTGTTTGCGCCTCGAGTTGTGATTGAATTATGTATGCCGTGTTGATAACAAGCTTGAGAGAGACGAACAAGAGAAAGTGGAACCGGTCATATGGGTATGCGCGTAAAGCAGAAAAACAGCATTCTTGATTTGTAAAGCGTGTCGCGTACACGTGTTGTAACACACATTATCATGGTAATCGTATATACTGTAGGAAACGTTTTCTAGGGGAAAAAAAAAAAAAAAGCCAAGCTCCACACGCTTCTTACACACAAAGTATCTAGATACGTCTGTAATACGTAACGATGCCGTACGTCATCCATCCGCTCAAATCCATATGAGTTGTTTTACCAATACTGAGAATTTTGGTAAAGCAACACGAAACCACTATGACATATTGTCTAGTCTTCCCTGACGCACTGTTCAAACCCGCAGCTTCACGACTGAAATCTAAAGCACTTATCTTGCTGATTACATGACGTCTGAAAGGCACTTCTGTGATTCAATGGATCGATACCATTATAAAATGAGCAATCTCGCAGCACAGCCGGTGTTCTCTCAATGTGCGTGCGCGTGTGTGTGTGTGTGTGTGCGTGTGGGGGTGTGTGTGTGTACGTACGCGTGCGTACATGCACGTCTGAGTGAGTGGGCTCCTGGGGAAAAAACAATAATCAGGCTTCTGAAGATGTGTTTTAATCTCTATTATTTTCAGGCTCTGTCGACCTCCTGTCAGGGTCCAATTAAAATGTATGCTTTTTATTGGCACCAAGCTCTTTTTCTTGCCCTTCTATAACTAATGTCTTAAAACATCGAGGGGTAGAGTGACATGGAGACAATCGGTTCACTTTTTAGTACTTCTGGATATGTACCGAAAGCACAGTTTTGTGCTCAGGGACATAAACCTGGTCGTTGTTGGTCAGTTTTGGTAGAGCTTGAAAACATTCACTCACTCACACACTCACTTACTTTCTTACTTACGTATTCATCGTCAATACCGCCTCGATTTATCCAGGGTCATGCGGTCCTTGAGCCTATCCAGGAGACATAGGGTACAAGGCGGGGTACACTCTGAATGCTTATTTGCTTACTTTGGGCAATTCGAGAACACCAATTAGCCTAATCTGCATGTCTTTGGACTGTTGGAGGACGCCGGAGAACCTGGAGGAAACACACCAACAGTGTTGGGGGATGTTACTTTTTAAAGTAACTAATTACATTACAAAATGACTGTCTTCAAAAGGTAATCCGTTACATTACTGCGTTACTTTCTGATAAAAGTAACTAGTTTGAGTACTTTTCCATTGCAGAAAATGAAAACTCCTTTGTGCTTCCTCATTCAAGACCTTTTATAATTATTCTACCATCATCACTCAGCGAAGTTTGGCCCATAATCTGTTAACTACTAATACCCCTATTTCATCTACGCGGTTTTGCGCGGTGGCCGTAAGTACGGTTCATCATGATTCACCGCGAGTTTCGGCGCTGTGATTAGGTTTCCTTCTTTCCGCATAGTCAAACCGCATAGGTGAGATAGGGGTATAACAGTGAGAATAAAAGAGGGGGGGGGGGGTAATCGGGGGCGGGGCTTGTGGTACAACTTCCTCTCTCACACACACACACACACACACACACTCACTAATGGAACGTGAATGACTGCTGTCTGGCTCACAGATTACATAAATTGTCTGAATAACGGGTTACATTTTTCAAAAAGTAACTAAGTAACTGATTCCTTGAATGGTGGACCTAACGCGTTACATTACTCGTTACATCAAAAAAGTAATCCGAGTACTTTAACGTGTTACACCCAACGCTGCCCACCAACGCCAACGGAGAGAATGTGCAAACTCCATGCACACAGACCTCGAGGTGGGAATCGAAGCCTTTATTCTAGATTTGGAAGGAGACGGTTTTAACCACTAAGCCACCGTGTCCCCAGATTGAAAACATTAAAACAGTAAAATCACTCAGTAATTTTAAAATGTGGTGTAGGAATTGATGAGTGTCTCCCTTTCATGAATTATGCAAAGAAAGCAACTAAGGAGATATATAATTAGTGAAAGTAAGAACATTTCCACACACACACACACACACGCACACACACATATATAATGTTGCAAGAACTCACAGGATTGGAACTGACCGGCTGTGTGGCCATAAGAAAACCACTTGTTGGTGAAGCTAATTGGTAAAATATTAGACACTACAGTTCTGAATTCTGAATCTGAAACCTGCTTGATTGTTTATGTGTATAACAGCAACTCTGGCAATATTTCCGGCTGTAGAGCAAATAATATTTCTTTGCTATTCCAAATTCAAATTCTTATTTTATTCGTCACATACACAACCATACACAGTATCATATGCAGTGAAATGTTTAAAGACTCAATTATCTGTGATATGTCCCTTCCAGCAAAGTGATTACATTTTCCCCCCTCACATATCCCATTTAGGATGCTGGGGTCAGAGTGCAGGGTCAGCCAGGATACAGCACCCCAGGAGCAGATGGGGTTAAGGGCCTTGCTCAAGAGCTCGACACTGGCTGCTTGGGCTGTGCCCCAAACCTTCTGATTGGTAACTCAAAGCCTTAATTGTTTCAGCCCCCACTGGCCCTAAACATCCCACATCTGTCTTGCGCATTCAGGATTTCTAATGTCACAACTGCTAAACAACTCACCTGTCTACAGTCTACAGCGCGTCGTCCGTGCGTTTAAATGTATGTGAAATAACGCTATGCTTCTGTGATGCATCTCTACCCCTTCTTGGTTTTTTCATAAAAAGGCGATGTGCACAAAACAGGTAGAACCTTTGTAATAGTGTACTGTAATAGCATTGCTTCGGAGGTGAGGACGATGCATCTTCACGCACATAATGAGCCATAAGATATGCTGAGGTGAAAGATTTTCTCCCAGTCAGTGCTCCTTTCAGTGGAGCATTTATTTTCCACAGTACATAAAGATTTCTGCGCATCTACTGACTGTACCGTGCTCTTTCGTTACACATCTTACTCAGCTTTGACTTTTTTTTTTTTTTTACTATGATCCCCAAAAACACACACACACACGCGCACATACGTAAACCCACATAATGAAACACTGTTGTTACATATGTCTTACTCAGCACGGCATAAATTCTCGCTTACGCTAGTGTAGCGAGAGCTTCGTAAGTCTACAGAGACAGAACGTGCATCTGCTGCTGTGTGCAATTCTGCACCGTAGTACTCATTAGCTATAGAACGCTAAGATGATGCTTCAGATCCATCATAGCAGCTCATTTCCACCTTCATTCTCAGCGATTCCAAGAACAATGGCGCGCTGAGCTTACGCTATAGTAGTCAAGAATATAATGTGAGGGAACTTTATTGTTTCTCGAGGAACAATCCATCCATTTACAGTACGGTCACATTGTTGACAGGTCAGATCAATGGCAGATTTCCTCCGAGGCCCATTTCAAATTATGTTGTCCGATAGTGGAGAGAAGCAAAGAACTGTAGCGCTCCAGCCTGGAGGACGGAGCGAGCCCGTGACTGACATCAAAATTAAAATAAAACATTGATTTCCTACACACAGATATTGCCTGTCTGTAGTGGGTGTGTACACACTCCGGCCTTGCAGTCGCAGCATGGTGTACATTTCATGCCTTTCGATCCAATGACTGGGAGACTTGATGAAAGCTTGGTGGTGAGCCGAGCCCTCGGAGGGAAGACGGTGGGACCCACGGCACGCAGGAACAATATACTTCTATGATGGTATGCTTAAGGTTTTGCAGAAGAAAAGCTGTCCGTGTGTTAAACGTGTCCGTAAGGAAATAACAAAACTATTGTAGCCCCTGAAGGATTTCACTCACTCATCATCTATACCAGTTGATTCTGTATTCAGGGTCGCAGGGAGCCTAGAGCCAATCCCAGAAAGCTTAGGGCACTAATGGACGTGGTGCCAATCCATTGCAGGGCACACACACATGTTCACTCACACACTACGTTCAATTTGGGAATGCCAATTAGCCTGTGGGAGGAAACCGGAGTACCTGCAGGAAACCCACCAAGCATGGGGAGAAGATGCAAACTCCATGCACACAGACCTGATAAGGGAATTGAAGGTACAAGGCGACATTGATAACCACTGATAATTTCAACACTTCTTTAATCAGCACTGGACAAAGATGATGCGACTCTGTGGCTTCACACCACGATCCTGTAAATGTCCTTGGTTCCTTATCCGGTACCATCTCGCATTACACTGAATTATGGACGCTAAGTGCACAGCTACATGTACTGTAGTTGCAAAAAGCATCAAAAAGATGTCAAAAGCAAGCACGTTGTTAGATAAATACTTCTCGCATGACCTCCATCCCCTACATAGCGTACATCATGAATAACATCAGGTCCTAACCTAATTGATTGCAAGGCTGCCAGGGTGGTTCCCGCTCTGAAAACCCACTCTGACGTCAGCAGCTACCAACTGATACACGTCATTCTTTCTCTACGAAAGCCTTAACATGTTTGGTCTACAATTATTCCTTACTCATAGCAAGCTCGGTGATTCCACTCCCTCTGGATTATACCACATAACACATAGTTCCATGCTTACTGCTAGACCAGCCAAACCTCTGTCACTACCGGCTGTGAAAGTCCTCACTTAATGATGAGCTACAGGGAATAGGACCACAACTACTCACAGTTGGGATTTCTCCCCCCAAAAAAAAAACAACCTATTATTTCAGTATGCCAAAAGGGGTTACACCGGATAAGCAAAAAAAAAAAAAGTGCAACACATTGCAGGTGAAGCCCAAGAATGCCACAGACATCCATGGCCAGGAGTCCAAGAGAACAAACTAGGACATATGACACCTATTTATCCATCCATCAATCGTCTGTACTGCTTACCCCATACAGGGGCCCTGGAGCCTATCATAGGGAACTCATGGCACAAGACAATGTGCACCCTGGATGGGGTGCCAACCCATTGCAGGGCACAAGCACACACATTTACCCACCCAATCATACACTTAAAAATTATATGCACAATAAACTGCATATCTTTGGACTAAGGAAGTGAAACTCGAACCCGCAACCCTGGAGGCGTTAGGCAAACATTCCACTGATATAACTTATAAACATCTACACACCGTTGCAAAATGCTGGACTATTTTATTAATCTTTGCTCATACTGCATATAAAAGTCTATAAAGTTAATTAAACCAATAGTTTCATACATATACTATATATATATATATATATATATATATATATATATATATATATATATATATATAGTGAGTGTGGTTATGATTAAGTGCTTGTGTGGCCCCGGGGGAAATAAGGGATTGCTGACCTTTAGCTGTGGTAGTATTCACTTTCTAACACGCACACATGTATGCAGACACATGTCTACGCATGCACAGTCAAAGATCATGTGATGGTCTATAGTGTATAGCTGCAGATCAATGGCCAATGTGATATATGTGAGCAAACGAGTTATAACTCTACTTCCTGATTGGTGTGCGTCAGTCTACTTTTGTGCACTGACTGAAGATGTGGTACAGACCTTCCTCAGCCCTGCCCTTCATCGCAAACTCTTGAAGTCTTCGGGTTCTTTCAAAAGAAGGTCAGTGAAGAAGGATTCAATCTTTTCCCTCAGCCTCTACTCCTCCCACTAATCCTTCCACTCGCCCCACACCCCCCCCCCCCCATCACATCCCTAGCATGCTTCACTCCCCTTCTCCAGAAGACTTAGACACCAATCCATCCAGGATGCTCCAGGCTCTCCACTCCCATTACTCATGACCTCCTTCCCCTCATCAAATGCGTGATGAGTAACATCAGATCATGTCCTGATTGCCTGCCAGGGTGGTATCCATTTTGGAAACCTACTCTGACATCGGCAGCTACTGACTGATCTATCCCTTCTGTCAGTACTTTTGTCAGTCTCTAAACATGCTGTCTACAATCAGTTCTCTCTCATTACCAGTTCTCTACTTCTAATCACTCAGGTTTAAAACTACAACACTTCGAACCTCCATGCCACTACATCAGCCAATCAATTGTCAGCCCTGATCCTTCTGGACCTTAGGGTAGGTTTCAAAACAAGTAACCATAATATACGCCTGTCAATCCTCACAAGCCAGAAATCACTAGTTCGGCCTGGCGGTGGTTCGCTTCCCACCTGAAGGGCCGTTTGTATCAGGTGACATGAAACAAATCCATATCTTTTTTACTGTGGTGTCCCTCAAGGCTCAGTGCTTGGGTCCCTGATGTCTTCTGACTATACTCACTATACACCCCATAAAATCTTCACATGGTTTCTTTGCTTTCTCCTACTTGTAAGAAACACATCTATATCCCTACACACACACACACACACACACACAAATACAGTGCCTGAACTAGCATTTCAGCCTCGTCACCGAGCTCCTTGTCTCTGGAGACAACTGATCCACTCGGTTCACTTTAGGACACAGAACATTGACCTAACCTCTCCTTAATCTGCTTATGCTGTGTCACGGTCTCTGTGGAATGCATGGAAGAAAACGGAGGCTTCCTTTTTTTCCTTGTTAAACGACGATGCTTGGAATCTTACATAACAAGGCATTTTTCTCTTAAATCCCTTTCATACCAGGGAATTAGTAACTGGCATTTAGGTAGTCTTTGCTAAAAGCAGTAATAGATAAAAGCCATGCTTTTTTCATGTTTCAAAGGAAAATTACTAGATAGGTCGGCTCATCCTGTTAAAAAAACTCAAGGTAGTCTACACTATCTTAAGGCCAACAAAAGAAGGCAGGGTAAATAAACGGATGTCAAAGCGGCGGAGAGATCTGTCTATGTTGTGCGCTACCTCAAAAGGAGCCCGACAGCTGAGTGGTGCTGAATTCAAACATAGCAAGGCATACAAAAATAATAGCAGCGCATAAAGGAAAAATACAGAAATCGTCTGAAACTCAAACACCATGGTAGTAGGCGGTGTTGGATTAATAGGGCTTTCCACTTCAGGCAGAAACAAAAAAACGAGACCTCTGACTGAAAGAAAGTAAGGTGCAGTAAACATCATGGTAAGACGTCCTGAGTCTCTTAAATAAAAACAGTAATTTCTGGTTAGTCGTTTGGCATTCTGCTGCTGCTACTGCAAAAAAAACATACTTATTTTGAGGCATTCATATACAGTTTGACGGGGAACTAAACTAAAGTTTACAACAACAATAACAATAAAACACACACACTGTACATTTCTAGTGTACACTCATATGTTTAAAAATGACCCAGATTTTTTTTTTCATATAGTGCAAGTATTCCTGCCAAGGAAGCCGCCATGTTTAAGACATGTGATCTCAAACATTCATGTAATAATCTTTCATAGCATTTACAGTTCATAGGGTCACAGGCAGTCTTAGGGAAGACAGAGGGCACAAGGCGGATGGGGTGCAAACTTACACAGGTCATAAGCACACACACTCACAAACCCAATCATACATTACATTAATGTATTTGGACACACCAGTGAACCTGCAACGCATGTCTTTGGACTATGGGAGAAAACTGAAGTACTTGGAGGAAATCCACAAAGCCTGGGGGAACCGCGCACACATTCGGGTGAGATTCAAACCTTTTTTTGTAAGGCAATTGTGTTAATCAATGCACCCTTCTGGACGCGACGATAGTTTAAATATTAGTCAGCAAAAACAAAACAATAAAACAATCCATACATTATATTTGAATGTTTTTTGCCACTTATTTACCATATGTTGTGGCACTGGCAGCTCAGGTGGGTGAAGCTCTGAGCCACAACAAAGGGGTAGCTCAGCGGTTAAGGCACTGGACTATGGTTTGAAAGGTTGCTGGTTCAAATCCCATGACCACCAAGTTGTCCCTGTTGAGCCCTTGAGAAAGGTCCTTAACCCTCAGATGTATAAAGAGCTAAAAGGTTGTACGTTGCTCTGGATAAGGGCATCTGCTGAATGCCTAAATGTAAAACCATTAACTACATGCAACCCAGCTACTGCTTGTAGTGACGGTCCTAAGCCTGGTTAGAGAATGCGGGGGTTTTAGCAAGAAGGGCATCCAATGTAAAAAAACATATTTCGTTAATCCAATTAGTCGGTTTACACAGGCTCTGATCCGATAAGGTTTATTGAAAAAAAATTCCTTCTAAATGGGCCGAATCGGATCAGTCTGTTCCAAACGAGGTGTTCACATGATGCGGTTTTATTCCAATCGGGCAATGACTACTAGTGGAATGATAGGGCAATGTAAACACACTTACCTTTTAGTAGGTTATCATTGTAACATACAGTGCCCAAAGGCAGGACCCATATGACTGATGTCTGTGTTGTTTATTAGCCAAAACGCTATAACGAACTTGGTTAATCAGTATTCATAAAACAAGGAAATGTGGGGGAAAAAAAGTTCGAACCAGAAAATATAAGAAAACACGGGTTTGAATTCATGGCACAAAAGAAAAACAAAAGATAAAACCAGCGGTAATTAAACAAACGAACAATAAGTTAATTCAGAACTGGTGGACCTGACTGGATAATACATCAACGACAATCGGGGACAGAGACACGACATGGAAAAATAAACAAGACAAACCCTGAGGATGGACATTCCTGTCACTTATCTTTGGAAAAATCTGATTATCTGCTTTTTTTCTTTCTCGTTTTGGATAGAACAACGGCTTTCTGGTTACTGTATAGCGCAGTCCAACAGTCTGAAATTAATAGTTGTAAATACTCCTATTTTGCATTTTTATCAAATGTAGTGATCAAACGCAACTTTCATCACAAAATATATTATTGACATCAACCTGAGGTAAAAGTAGAACCTGTGAATTAACATTTCACATGCTTTTCCTAGTATTCGGTACCTTCCACTTGTGCTTTAATGACGGTGTGTATTCGAGCTGGCACAACCTGATGAGCCGTTTTAGTTTAAGTGGCGTCTGAGCACGTGCTTCAAACGAAATTAGACAAGAGGAAAAATGTGGGATTTTATACAAAACTCACTTTTTTTTTTTTGTCAATTTAGACAGTTTGTTCTGTGAAGGGGTGTGGCTTAGCAGTAGCTCATTTGCATGCACACTGAAATGGCACATTTGGAGGAGGAGTGAAACTGAGTCAGTTTATGGTGGGAAAAATAACATGATCTGGGGGATTTTAGCTGGAGTATTAACAGACACACTTTGGGGGAGATCTGGGACCTGTGTTAACTGTGAAGCCGTAAAACATGATACGGAACTTTAAAGTAAATATTTAAAAATTCTGAAACCTTTTTGTTTATTTTTCGATTTTCAATAGCGGGAACAAAAATCCCAGATCATCTCAATGTGGTCTCATACTTCTGGACTTCCCTGTATACATTCAATGCTCGAAAAACTCAAACTCCTATTTAGGGCCACTGTAGTCACTTGACCGTGAACACTGTTCCTAATACCTGAGGCTTACAGTTTGCTCAAATGAGCATGAAGACATTCCTTGCACACACCACTCTCCTTCCACACACTATTAGTCTAGTACAGAATATAACAAAAGGATCTCATGGGAAAGCTGCCCATTTTTATGCTTTTCCTGCTCGAACACACCTGATACAATACACAGCTGGATTCATAATTAGCTGACGAGTTGAATCAGGCCGCGAAACACACTAAACCCCGGTGCTCTGGGAGTGGCGCGGTACATAGGAAAGACTACGAGATAAGAAGAGAGAATATTATAAGATATAGATTCAGACGTCAATGACAGATTATTAATTAAAGGATCCGTTTGCGCAGGGGTACACAAACTCTAACCCTCGAACCAGCGCATGGATTCACATCAGGGTTTATAATCGTGCCTTCACACCTATTACTCCATATTCGGTTTGGTTTCACGTTGCACGTAATTAAAGAAGAACAAAAAAAAAAGAAAACAAAATCCAGTGTTTATTTTCTCACAATCTAATCCTATTCTCGGAAGCAGACCAAGACCACCTCGCTCGGATGCTCGTGGATCTTTTTTTTTTTTTTTTTTGCGCACGTGATGCACGTGTTAGCTGAAGAAATGAACAACCTAAGTATTTTTTTTTTTTTGTATCATTGGTCAAAACTTCCATACGCATAAAATGAGGACTTAAAGTTGCACTTTAACACAATGACACTGCTGATGACACACACACACACACACACACACACACACACACACACACACACACACACACACACACACATTCCATACTTCATGTTTCACTCATACACCCATATCCTTACCCTTTCTCATTATTTTTAACATAATTAGACTTCTCACATTCTTTAAATTCTGTATAATTCATATATGCGATATATTTTTCTATTTTAATGGTATTTTACTGTAACTTTGTGATTTTTTTATTTATTTGACATTTTATCTTGCAGTGCAATCTTTCCAACCTATTATGAAAGAAATCGTATAAGCATGGCACTGCACATCACACTGACATCATACATTTCAATGTTTACTCCGTTTTTAATCACAATCAAGGAAATACAAAACCTAGGGGTTCATGATTCATGAGCTACAACAATTTGTTCTTAGAACTGAACCAATTTTGCCCTTAATAACTGGATCTTTTATGAATAAAGAGCGAAATGGTTATAGATTAGGAATGACATGGGTTTGCTACTCATATTGCGTATAATTTGATGGCCTAATACCACCAGGACTGAGGGTTCGATTCCCATTTCAGTTCTGCGTACGTGTTCTCTCTCCGTGCTTGCTGGGTTTCCTCCATATACTCCGGTTTCCCCCGACAGTCCAAAGACATGCAGATTAGGCTGCAGATCAGTTTTGCCCAAATTGTCTGCGGTGTGTATGAGTGTGTGTGCTTGTGCCTTAGCATGATTTGCGCTCCATGTGTGCACCCTGCACTCCGCCCGAATCCCCTGTGAGAGACTCCGAGCCTCTCGGTGACCCTGTACAGGATACGCGGTATACAGTAGAGAACAAGTGAGAGTAATTTCCGCTCTTAGGTTTTTTTCTTTTCCAGAGTGGTTATTCAGTGGCTAAAGGTGATGCACTTGAACTTGCTTTCAATTCTAACGTGTGGAAAAAAAAAAAAACTCCCAAGCTGCAATTCTGGTGGATTCTAGAGTAACAAAACAAACCAAAAAAAAAACGAACGTGCATGAACGGTTCTGTAGTCTGCCACCTTTGTTTCCCACACAAAAACCGAAGCTCCGCTGCTGAGAGTGCAGGAATTAAGTCCGAAAGATGGGGGGTTTTCCTCGTAGCCTGGTTCAGAGAAAGGACAGACTCTTTAAGCAGAGGCTTAGATTTCCCACAAAACTGCTTGTGTATAATTTAGTAACATAAGCTCATGATTGAGAGTCCTTAATCCACGATACAGGATAAGGCGTCCACTGCATTAGCGCCAAGATCGGGTTCTCTTGGGTCGAACCGGCGGACTCTGAACCGTTTCTGGTTAAAAGCTTCGAGCGAATGCTTGCTTCGTGTCTATTTACAGTACACAACGATATACAGTCTTTAAAAAATGAAAGAAGTAAAGCTCATGCACCGCTACGACCCGGAATATTCGAAGCCCGCGATCGTGTTTACTTTGTCCGACCACTAAACTCTCGTATTACTGAACAATCAATAGACACGTCGGTCTTGTGCGGTCTGCTGAAGTAAGGCACCACAGAAGGGAGTCATGTTGCTAATCCTGTTTAGGCTGCTAAATGCTACACTCTTTTGTTTGAGAGAATTATCCGGCTTGCGACGAGACCTTAACAAAATACACAAAACTGACATTCTGCTCTCGCGCTGGTCTCTGCCCGCGGCTTGTTTGCATTCGGCTTGAGGCAACAGTGAATAGCCAAAGCCGGTGCACTCTGACCTTTGGCCAGGTGTCGTTAAGTCAAATGATCTTCAGTTGCTCGTCACGTCTCTTTCTTTCGTCTTCTTCGCGGGAGCGCCCGGGGAAAAAAGGCGATTTTTCAATTCGGTCGAGACAAATCCATTTCCCTCTCCGGCAGTTCAATGCATAACAAACCAAACCGTCCCGAACAGAACGGGCGTAAACAGCGAGCGGAGGCTTTCGGCAAGGTGAACGCTGGAACGCTAACGTATGAGAGCACTTATTAGAAATGAAAGCCTTCTCATTTTTTCACTTTCTACTCAAGCTGTGGTCCATATTGATGTGCAGCAAGGTGAGGAGATCAATACAATCCCTTTATCAAGCTAAGAGCTCTGTCAGTGTCAGCGCGAAACCCCTGGGGAGGTGGAATGAGAGAAGGAGAGAGAGAGAGAGAGAGAGAGAGAGAGAGAGAGAGAGAGAGAGAGAGAATAAGGGCAATGGACAAGGAAGGAGGAGAACCGCTCCACAGTCAGGAAGGATAGCGTGAAAGACCGGGGTAGAGGGCATGCAACAGGATCTATTGCCTGAAAAGCAGCCCCCCCCATCACATACACACACACACACACACACATGCACACACATATCATTTTCCAAGTACATGGTCTGCTGGTGGCGTCGTGCAGCCCCCGGGCTGTCAGGAAGAGTGACCTGGGCCATCATTTTGGCATCTAACAGAGAGAGTGGAATCTGCTCTGGGACCAACAGCTTCCCTGATGATTCAAAGCCAACAGAGCCTAATAACTCGCTCTCCTCGGACCAAACTCATCATTCTCTTCTACCCGTGCTGGACAGAAAACGGATGAGAGCCAAGAGTAGCCAAAAAACATACCGTATATGTGGAGAAAAAAAAAACAAATAAAAAT
>QNUK01000770.1:0-40097 GCA_013621035.1 Clarias magur
GCTCGACGTCCCGCGTACAGTCCGGACCTCGTTCCAAGACATTTACGCAAAGCCATTAAAGGAGTTCCTGGGAGGCCGGCGTTTCAGACGTGAATCAGACAGGTGGACCGATCACGACTCCGGCGTACTGAGAAAACTTTTGTGCCTTGATGGTGTCCAAGCTCTAGTGACACACTGGGATAAGTGCATTCGTGTATCAGGGGATTACAGAGAGAAATAAAAAGTACAATTAAACAGATGAAATGATTAATTTAATAAGGACTAACACAGCACCCATTTAATGTTGCTCCATGGAGATTAATAAACAATTATTATTATTATTATTAATATTATTATTAGCATTTATCAATGAGCAGTTATTATTATTATTATTATTTAATTCTTATTTATTATTTATTATTATTATTATCATTTATCAACTGAGCAGATTATTATTAACTTATTATTATTATTACTATCTTTATTCATGAGCAAGATTATTAGGTATTATTATATATATCTTTTATCAATGAGCAGTATTTAATTATATTATTATTATTGATCGTTTATCAATGAGCATTATATATATAATGTTTATCATCGTTATCAATGAGCATTATATTATTATTATTATTAGGTTTTATTCAATGAGCAGTATATTATATTAATATTATTATCGTTTATCAATGAGAGTTATTATATTATTATTATTATTATGTTTATCAAGTGAGCAGTTAGTATTATATTATTATTCATCGTTTATCATGAGGCAGTATTATGTTATTATAATATTGATATATCGTTTATCAATATGAAGCAGTTATTATTATTATTATTATTAGCGTTTATCAATGAGCAGTTATTATTAATTATATTATTATTATTATTATATTACATTTATCAATGAGCAGTTATAATATATAAAGATTAATTAATATATATACGTTTATCAATGCAATTTATTATTATTATTGATTACATATTTAATATTATTAGGTTTATCAATGTGAGCAGGTTTTTATTATTAATATTATTATTATTATTATTACTAGCGTTTATTTCCTAATTCATTGTACTCTCTAGTGAAATTCATTCTCGCAGAGACCCTTCATTTTAAGCATCTCACTGCATATCACACTGTTCACGGTTGTTTATGTGACAAATACACTTTAATAGAATTTAAATGTAATTTAGGCAAAAATAAACATATGAATAAATAAAACAAGCTTATCATGGTACAGAGAAACCGTGAAGAAGTCCTTTATTTGTAAGATTTTGAAGATTTTGGAAAACTCGTGCCTGACTGACAAGCGGCTGACACCGGAGACTCCTTCCAAAAACTTTTACACAAACCCGTTTCGAACCGCATTTATTATTGACTTGATCGGTTATGTACGCGGTTCCCTCCTCCTCGAGCCGTTCTAGGAACAGAATCCCCTCGATCCAATTCGAGAGCCCAAGCCTATCGGTGACATCATCATGTTTTCCGATGCAGATCGCACGTCAAAGCGAAAATAAACACGCCGTGCGCACAGCAGAGCCCGTCTTCATTGATTATGTAAGGAGTGGCGTACACTGCCCTCTTCTGCCACTCACGGATCATTACCACACTTGATACCGATTTCAAAGCCTCCAAAGCCATGCTAAACGTATTCGGAGCGTATTTAGATCCCCAGCCGCATTAAAGATTTACTTCATGATAAAGTGCAGATGGAAATACAATCTGGTGCTGAAATCCATTACTGCCTCCCGTACTATATTACTGACATTAAGGATGTATATTATCACTCAGCGCTTTGGCGGCGTAATTGCATCGAGCGGATCTGGATGAGACGAGAGTAACGCGCATTCCACTGAAGCAGGCACGCGCGGCGAGAGCAGCGAAAGCAACTCCTGGCAGAACGGCGGAAAGAAAATACCACTCGTCCTCTGGATTCGGAATTCTAATCATCAACTCATTGCTTAGCAACAGACGGGTTACATAGCAACAGGGCAGCATTGTCATTTTAGCATTGCGAAGGGAGACACTGGTGTTTTTTTTTTTTTCTTTGTTGTTGTTGTTGTTGTTTTTTTCCCCGCTTTCAATCCGCCTTTCATCTTAACACTCATGTTATTGTTTTTGTTTAAGCAAAGAACGTGCGTCGTGTTGTACAGAGGTGCTCGATTACCCCAGGCGGAGGATACGGGGACGTGGGGAAGAAACGGAGGGAGAAACGGAGGGATATCTCCAAATAATAGTCCTTTAAAAAAATATCTATATGGTGCGGAAATCATTCCGTCTTGAAACGACGATGATGCTGAAATCATCAGCGAGTCTTCATCCGCTCCTTTACCTGACGTTCGTAGTTATTAACACAGTGATGACATTTATAAACGTGGTGCTGGAAGGAGATGAGTCAGAACCAACAGCCTATTTATTATGCCTTAATGGTCAACGGGAACACCTACACTAAGCACAGGCTTCTTCTAATGAAGCAGACAAACAATCAAAAGCCACGTCATAATATGTCCAAAATAAATAAATAAATATATATATATAAAAAACAGGCATGATTATATCATTAAGGTCACACGAGTCATTTTAATCTGTATATGATGATAAATGCAGGATGGAAAGATTTGCTTGCATCATCATCATCATCATTATTATTATTATTATTATCATTATTATTATTATTATTAAATAAACAAATTCTCACGAGTGGTAACGTAACCAGGAGCATGTTGTTTAATGAACCTGATATATTTATAAAACGATTCTAAACTTATTACAGGCATTTTCATCCTTTTTAAAAAATAAATAAATAAAAATCACTAAACAAGCATTTGAATTTTTTGTTTCATTTTAGATGAGTAAATCCCTCAGACACGAACAAGAAACGAAGGCGATCATATTACATTCTATCTCTAGCTAAAATCCTCCCGCGCCTGTACTGTACCTCTGCCTAACCTGAACCATACAGTTCAGATCCTAAACAGTTCAGGTCCTCCAGAAAGCCATTTCTAACTAACCAAAATAAAAAAGGAAAAAAAAAAAAACAAAAAAAAAAGAAAAACCAGCTGGAAAGTCTCCTCCTGAGGTGCGATCGAGGCGATACGCTTTAAATAAACACCACCAGTCTGACTCCTTCTCACATCCTGCAGTAATTAAGCCGGTAATAATCGAACCCTGTCGTTATTCGTCTCAGAGATTTGCACGGCGCCATCGCGCGCGTTGCAGATGCATCCCGGTTTCCAAGGACACGCCCGTGCATCGATCACTCGCCGCCCACTTTATTAGGAACACCTCTACACCTGTACATTCAATTCATGCCTCAACTCAACCTTCACACACAGAACCTGATGGATTTTGACATGTCGAGGTGCTTTTCTGCTCATCACGGTTGTACGGCGCGGTTACCAGGCTGATCGCTCTCCTCTCACCTCTACTGCGTTTTGTTTGTTTGTTTGTTTGTTTGTTTGTTTGTTTGTTTTTCAAACGATTCTAAAGGTGGTGTATAAAAAAAAATCCCTAGACATCAGCACTTTCTTTTCACTTTCTTTTCAACACCAGCCAGTGAACAGTGAGCGTACTGCTGCTTATGTCACCTTTTTTTCTCACCTTAACTTTCAAGCGACATTTGTTGCTTCTTTCTCGTTTCTGATTCTGCTGATGCGTACAGTTTTCACAACGCTGAATGATGTAGCCTGCGTTCCCCGGTTCTGTGCGCCCACTAAATAGGCCTCCGTATTTCGCCGTTCTGTGCATATCGCTCTCTTGCACACACACACACACACACACACACACACACACACACACACACACACACACTCCTACACACAGGTACGCCTCCAGGAAAGGAAAGTGCACGAGAATCCTTCAGTGAAAACCGCCTCCTCGAGCGTTCCCAGCCGCAGATCAGCGGGATTTCTCTCCCTGTTCGGATGCAGATCGTTCACACTTCACACGTGATCCGTCCTCTGCCGTGACGTACCGGAGGATTTTTTCTGCTGAAGATTTGGATTCGGTTGGTGCATAATCAAAAAAAAAAAAAAAAAGCCCACACACAGTCACATTTTTCATGGGGACACATGAAAGGGGACGGACTAACAAGCCTGCTGGTCGAACCGAGTCATTTATTATTAACAAAGACACTTTACGTTAGACTGGGAGAACTGGTGCAGAACGATGATGCATGCTTATTTCCTGGCGCGTGTATACTGTAGGAGTCGCTGTGTATTCTGGGAAACGTACGAGATTACTTTTTCTTTTTACATAATGCACACAGGGACGTTACAGACTCCAAACCTGGGTAGATTAGTAAGTGCTTTTTAATATAAATGTAACATAACCCCTCTAGTACTGTTTTTTTTTTTTTTAGTCTTGACAAATAATTGGTTTTGCAATTGGACCATGATTTATTTCTCCTCTCTGCCTCCACGCTCAGACCTTCCGGTGTTTATTATTTTTTTTCCAGTTGCTTCTGGTTTGATCTGATCGTCGTTTAGACGGTGCGCGTTAGCTGCTAGCGCCTGTGCCAAAGGTATTTGGAGAAAGCGCTGGTGTCCATGACAACCTAAAGCTCAGGTGGGAGGTGACTGCAGCAACATGATGTAATCTGGTACACATCAAAGAGGTTGAATTCTGTCTCTCATTTTCTTTCAATCTACTTCTTTCTTTCCATTCTGGCTTCTTTTTTTTTTTTCTTTTCTTTTTCAGACAGTTTGGTGCAGACGCGCTTCATCTGCTCTGCGTCCAAAGAGACAAATGATGACCAGTGTTTTATACAAAACACCCACGGTGCATAGCTGCTGATGTTATAACATGTTCTTTAACAAAATCCTCGATGCTTGACATTTTTCTGTTAGGAGACATTTTTACATCATTTACGTAAGGAGTCTCCAGTGCCAGCACTTTGTAACACTTTCCTGACGAACAGATGACTTTATGCGGTCCAGTTTCTGAGTCACATGATGAGACGCAGTTTTTCGACACCTGTCTATTCTATTTCTTCCAGATTTTCTCCCCTAATTTAGTCGTGTCCAATTCCTCCCCGTCACTAGGGGGCGCTCCCACATTGAGGCTACTACTACCACTCAGCCGGGAGGGCCGAAGACTATCACGTGTTTACCTCTGAACCACGTGACGCCAGCCGACCGCATCTTTTCGAATTGCTCGCTCACGCACGCACGGTTGGGGGCGGAGTCACACACTCGGAGGACGGCGCTATCCGCTCCTTCCGCTCGCGTGAGCTCACAGACGCTCTCATCCCTCCCCTCTGAGAGAGCTCGGCCTCCGGCTGCGAGAGGTTACAGCATCGCCCGGGAATCGAACTCGCGATCTCCGGATGATCGGGCGAGCGCTTTGCCACCGCGCGACTCGGACCATCGAACCGGACCATCAAACCGCAACATCCAGTGCACCACATTACACATGGGGCCCAGCAGGCAAATAGCCCAAGGCCACCAACCCGGCCTGCGAACTCCCCAGAACCAAACCCGATCGAGCCCCGTCGGATGTGTCGAACAAACAGGTACCCAAGGGAAATGCTGCAAACTTCCTGGTGCCAGACATCACCACAGAGCCTCCATCGCCACACCCCGACAGGCCCGAGCTTCCCCAGTGGCACAAGGGGAACCCAAAATCCCCAAACAGTGTAATGTACAGTACAGTAGTAGTTCAGAATGTCAGTGTATGCAATGTAAGCAGCAGTATAGACGTTTATCTAACACAGACCGCAACTGTTGGTCTATCCAACAAACCACATAGCTGGTTTTAATCATCCGAGGAAGACGTCACAGTTTTACAGTACCGTCCTCCCGAACTGGAACCGGCAGGTCCCTGCGGGGGGATGTGAGGTGAGAGAGGAGCTGAAAGGGCCGAGTGTTTACAGTCCCTCAGACATAACAGCCAAGAGCCAGAGCAATAAAAACCACACAGCAGTGCTGATGACAGCTACATTTAAAATGTGGCCTCTGGGGTGTGGTGTGAAAGAACGAAGGGTTAGGGACCCAGTGGGCATCTGTCTCTCTCTCTCTCTTTCTCTCGCTCTCTCGCTCTCTCTCTCTCTCTCTCTCTCTCTCTCGCTCTCTCTCTCGCTCTCTCTCTCTTTCTCTCGCTCTCTGTCTCTTTCTCTCTCTCTTTCTCTCGCTCTCTGTCTCTTTCTCTCTCTCTCTCTTTCTCTCTCTCTCTCTTCTCTCTCTCTCTCTCGCTCTCTCTCTCTCTCTCTCGCTCTCTCTCTCTCTCTCTCTCTCTGTCTCTCTCTCTCTCTCTCTTTCTCTCTCTCTCTCTCGCTCTCTCTCTCTCTCTCTCTCTCTCTCACTCTCTCTCGCTCTCTCTCTCGCTCTCTCTCTCTCTCTCTCTCTCTCTCTCTCTCTCGCTCTCTCTCTCTCTCTCTCTCTCTCTCTCTCTCTCTCTCTCTCTCTCTCTCTCTCTCTCTCTCTCTCTCTCTCTCTCTTTCTCTCACTCTCTTTCTCTCGCTCTCTCTCTCTCTCTTTCTCTCGCGCTCTCTCTCTCTCTCTCTCTGCGCCATGTTCTGCCGGCTTCATTACACAGAAATCACCCCACTCACAAGATTTTGGGAGCTCCATGACTCACTCAGTGCTCCCACTTGCCTTCCCAAACTGATGACAGGGCAGACACTTTCACCTCCTGTCTCTCGCTTGCTGTATCCCTCGTTCCCTCTGCATAGCCCACAGGAGTCCGAGGAAACCACCACGGCGCACGCCCACTCGAAACCGACCAGCTTCTTTCTGTTTTAAGAGTGAATTGCTGACTGATCTGGAAATGTCCTGTATAAACCTTCAGCAGTTTTCTCTTCTTGAAATGCTTGCATAAGCATCATCAAATGCATGACGAGCAACAGGTAAAACGTACACGTGTCTCACAGGCTCATAATCATTCCCAACTGCTACCCAGAGGTGCGTCCACACTTATCCTGTCGCCTGGGCTCATTTGGAGGCGGGGTTCGCAAGTGTGTCTTAAACGGTCAGCACTGTTCCCTTTGGCACCGACACTCGAACAGTAAAGACGAAGGTTTTTTAAAATTTTTTTTAAAAATGTAGTCCTGTAAAAATGTGTTTTTATTTATCAGTAAAAAATAACAAACATGACCCTGGTGGTAAAAGTGTTTAAGGCTGAAACAGGAAGCTACGTGACAGGATGAACCACATCACTTTATTTGTCAGAAAGTGGAAAGCTAATGCAGATCTCATTTCCACCATTTGGTAGAAATGAGCCCCAGACCACCATATAAGCGCGCGCGCACACACACACACACACACACACACACACACACACACACACACACTACAGGCAATTTGGGAACCTCAATTAGCCTAACCTGCAGATCTTGGGACTGTGCGAGGAAACACAGAAGGGAATCGAACCTGGAACCTGTACAGTGGTGAATTTTTTAAAACTCATCATTAAAAAAATGTTTGTTTTTTTAAAGTATGCGTAATTAGTGGCAGGTCTGATTTGAGCGACAGCTGCACTGCAGGTGTCAAACCCGCTAGCTGTCTGCAATGCGCCACTTTAACTAACCAGCTAAGTCAAATTGTTGTAGTTGAACTTACAACAGGAAATATAAGGATTGACATGGGATGACGTGTAGGGTTACGGACGACAGAGTTCAATCAAATGCAAAGTAACATTTGCCGCCGCCGGATTTGGGAAGAAACTAAGCTAGCTGTTGATGACTACATTATTTATATACAATGTTTGCTCATTTACGGATTAAATGGGGTTTTGGGCGGAGTCGAGTTCTGCCAAAATGTCGACGCCCAGAGCTCCTATCCAGTTCGACCACAAAATCGATCTTCAAAAAAACCTACAGTCTGTTGGCGACGTCGACGAGGGTTTGTCCAGTTCTCTTCATAAGTCTGTGCACCCAAAGGCAAAGTGTGAAAACGACTATTATTATTTTATATGAAGAAAAATAAAAACCTGCCGTAAAAGCAACATAGCGCTCTTGATGCATGGCATCTGATCCCTAATCGCAAACTTAATTCGTTGACTTTTCCTTTAGCAAAGCTTTTAAAGGTACTGACATTGTAAGAGAAGGGGTGGAGAGCGTGAACACTTACTGATACAATTTACTGGCCGCTGGAGTTTTTATTAGATTTCCCTGAAGTCCGCAGGGGCCACTTACAACGTGGATGGAATGGTGGGCTCCTCAAAGGTAATGCAATTTGTGGCTTTTGGTCCATGGTTTTAATTCTGCTGGGATTTCTCGTGTTTCTTCTTTACGAACAAAGAAATCAGAGGCTGATGCTTCATGCTTATGCACCCTGAGGGTGTACAACCCGGCCTGAGAAGCATGAAATATTAGGATTGTTACTCGGATCCGAATCCGATGTTCAGTAAACAGGCGTCTGAACCCGCATGAATTATTTTTATTTATATATCTTTTAAAGGTTCAACAGCTTTCTACTGTAGACACCAGAGCAGACGACTCACCCTGCGCTGTGAGACCTGACCATGAGGTCACGTGTGCAGGAGGGCTTTCCTGTCATGTTGTCACGCATGGCGTCTGCAGGACAATTAATCGAGCAGGATTAAAACAACTGCACTGAAATCGCGTCGTTGAGAGTTTTCTTGCATTCCCGGAAACAATCTGAAGCAGCTATTTGGATCGTTACACAGCTCTCAGGGTCGCTGAGGCCGCTGTTCCATCAGGACTCTGCACCTCTCCATGCTAAAACAGGAGTTGTGGTGTAGTAATCAGTGATGATGTGGAATTGTGTATGAAGACCTGCTGAGTGACATTCTCTAATTTGAAATCTTTCTCCCACGATAGACGCCTCACTAAACGAACACATAGGAGAGGAACAGCTCTACGCTCTGAACTCGTGCTGAACCACACACACACACACACACACACACACACACACACACACACACACAAGAATCACTTTGCATATTTCTAATTATCTTATATACATCGGCAATAGCCAGGCTATTATTATTATTATTTTTTTTTTCATAAAAATAAGTAAATAGATATAGAAATTAATAAATAAAAAGTGCTGTCATGATTCATGGCCTCAGGTGTGACAGTCACAGATCCCATTCCATTCTGTTAATTAAAATTGCGACATATTTTGTATGCACGGAACACGAGCAGTTTTTCAGGGACTCGGACACGGAGAGGTATCTCGCGCTGGGAAGAATGACTTTAAATGAGAAACCTCAATCTCGTAAAAATCATGGTCCTCGGAGGCTGACCTGATTATTGAGGTCATAAATAAGATCCTCGTGGGTGTAATTAGTCCAGTGTTTTTTCTCTCTCTCTCTCTCTCTCTCTCTCTCACACACACACACACACACACAGAACAAAGAATATCTAGTGTTTTAAAGTAAACGATAGACTGTATCGCGGGGTTCCTCTGAGAATTCACTAGGTAGTAGCCTACAGCACAAGTCAAGTCTGATAGCATCTTGCCTTATTTTGTTTGAGGCTACGTCGTTATCAATGTCATCCTGCAACACCAAGATCTATGACCTGCTCAAAAGCCTCTCCTGGATAAACCCATTAAACTACAACACAAAGGAGAAAAAAGAAAAAAAAAAAAACACGAGCCGGACACAAAGAAGCTTAACCATCGGTTACTCGGCAAATAAGATCGCAAAGCCGCGACTGTACGTTTATGTGCACCCCCCCCCCCCACAAGGTCACGATTTGGAGTGACCGAATGTCATTGTTTACAATTTCTTTTTAAAAAACTGTTCAAGGTTTGTTATGTACACATTTAAAAAAAAAAACAAAAAAAAAAAAGAATCGTGAAATCCAGAAGAGATTAAAAACCCTGACTTGCTTTTACTGGTTTTTCCAAAGAAATGGTTTTAGAGGGGGAAAACAATGGCACGGGAAAATAGCGTAAGTACAGTACCTATCCAATGACGGAAACTTCAAAGCACTTTTGTAAGTCGCTCTGGATAAGAGCGTCTGCCAAATGCCTCAATGTAAATGTAAAATTAATTATTTCATTAACAATGAACCTACAGTATACACAAAACAGACTCATGACATGAGTAGCATTATAAAAAAAAAAAATCAACTGAAGATAAGGTTTATCTAACAAGTTCATTTAAAATTCCTTGGCTGTGATGATGTCATCTGTGACAGGTCTTCAAGTCGAAGCGGCACTTTTGATTGTACAGAACAACAGAACACTTTCCGTTCTGAGAGTAAACACTCCCTTTATTTCTCTATATAATCCCCTGATACACTTATCATAGTGTCTTACTAGCGCTTGGACACCATCAAGGTAGAAAGTTTTGATCTGACTGTCTGTCTGTCTGTTTTCGCGTCTGAAACGCCGGCCTCCCAGGAACTCCTTTAATTGTGCTTCCAAACATGTGTCAATGTCTTGGAGCGAGTCACCTTGGCCAGGGATCGTCATTCACGGGTGTACGGCCTTTTTTCAAACGTTTGCACCGTTCAAATATTTTACTGTGGCTAAGAGTCTCATCACTGTACTGTGCTTAAAGTAATCTGTAAATGTCAATCGTTTTTACGCCTTCATTTACCAGAAATTTCATCTCAAGTCCAGATTTGATTTGATTGCAAATCGTATGTTAGTCATGAAATGTTTTTTTTTCTTTCTTGTTTTGTTTTGTTGTGTGTGTGTGTGTGTTTTTTTAATGAATGATATAAGTTATTGCATCATGCAAGGAATAATATACATAAAATTATCAGTTTTGGAAAAATCTAAAAATATCAAATCAAATATCAAAAGTTACATAAAAGTAATTTCGCAAAAATACTGACATCATATTAATATTAGGAAATATATTTTATTACTAATAAAATATAGTACCTATAGTAAAAATTACAAATCATCAATATATAAATCACTGTAAAACAACCAGAACTGTCCATGGTCCTGAACACTCCGTTAAAACAATATATTTACTATTGTTGTTAATATATATTTATAAATTGGCTAATTAATTCTGACACAATTCTAAAGATCCATTTTGGCTAAAGATTACATCCTGTAATATTTAAACACAGTAAAGTTTTTTTGTTTTTTTTTGTTTTCCGCATTCGTCCCGATGGTGTCCTACAGGATTTTTACACTCTAACCTGAAGAAAGATGGCTGCTCAGATCCTTAAATGGCTGCTGCTACAGTACAATCCACCTGACCTCAGTATCAAGAGCAGTACGTCCAGGAAACAACAACAACAACAACAAAACTCTTAGCATTTCTCCCAGTTGGATTAATAATAATCTCTGTTAAAACTAAGCTCGGTCCCTGACCTGGATCATATTTTACTTCGTTCACTCCAACAACAACAATAAATTACAAACTAGAGTCCACTGAGGAAAAAGATTATTTCCCAAAAGAGCTACGTCAAAATGATGCAAGAGCAGAAGAGCTGAAGAGCTGAGGTACAATGTGCACGTTGTTACCCTACCAGAGGGTACTTATGGCTCAAATGCAGGTCATTTCCTCTCTACATTTCACACCGGGTGATTTTCTCAAGCTAGCAAATTGAAATAATAAGAGTGCACAGAAATGGCCCTGAACCCAATACTGACAGACCTGGAACACTTATTTTCAGACCCTGGGTTGAGATTATTTCCTGAAATCCCACCAAAGCTGGATGTGAGCCTTTATTCCATTACACATGGCTCTGCCTTTACTCAAGTAATGGAAACATTAGGGATTTCTTCATCTGTTCTGCCAATTTTGAGTTATATAAAGACACAGTTCGGTTTTTCTCCGACGCCCACACAGAGTGATTTCTCCAGTCGCTGTGCAGGAACCGGAGGACACCACACCCTACCGGATTATAGTCTAAATCTCTTAAATGTTGTGTTTGCGTTAACTCCTACCAAACTCAGCGTACCTCAGCATATTTTCGCCTTAAGGACTGAAATTGTGCAAGACATTTGCCGCGGCATATGAAGCATTTTCAGCATACGGGTGAACGAACCAAACACCGATAAGTTGAGCGTACATCCGGGAAATGTTCAAAACTTGTTTGCGTCAGTGGAAAGCCAAGCGAAGCGAGTAAAATTTTTTTTTTTTTTGACATTTTGTACAGGATTTAATGAAGACGTAGTACCACGGGCCCCAAAATTTTTTATCAAGGACAGTAGTAGGAAGAAACGAGAGCCGCTTTCAGTTTGGTTTTTAAAGCACCCGGTGCCGAGAGGAATCATCAATAAGGTTAAGTCAGGTTTAATGTCTATTTATTTATATTTCACTTCATTTACATGTTTTTTCTAAATGTTTTGATTGTTTTTATATGCAAAAATATGATTATAGTGTTGGAAATGGGTAATATTGTTAATATTTTTGGGTGGATGGAACAGATTATCTACATTTACATTATTTCCTATGGGACAACGCGATTCACAATACGACATTTCACCTTAAGTGAGTTCGCCTCGGGAACTGATTACATTTCTATGCCAAAGTACCGCTGTACCTGAAATGTGAAATGTGAAACCTGAAACGTCTGTACCAGAAATGTGCTAACTCTATTTATGATATTAAATATTCAAAAATATGAACACAGACGCATAAAGAACAATTTACAGTATAATTACTGAACGAATTCATTTAATCATAAAGCAATACCTGTAGCAGGAAATCACCTGGCACCTGACAGATGATAATCATAAATTGGTATTAAAATAATACATCATAGTTCAGCACTCTTTCTATTCCGGCTCACCCTAGAGAAATCTTCATCATGCTTAGCGGCTAGAGGCATCACTGCTGACTACGCAGCCGGCTCTGTTAAAAACATTGCCTCTGCCAGGGGTTAGCTTCCAGCTGCTCCAGTTTCTTTGTTCAGTCGTCCCCTGAATGTTCACTAAATGCCCATGGTTGGTTTTTATTACTAAGCGATATCGCACAAGCAACGATCTCTAGTGTAGTAAATATCAGCGCGGCTGTAATTCATGTAGTAAGTGTTTTAGCGTAAAGAACAATTGCTAGAATTTGAAATTTACATACCAGTGACAGACTAGCAGGATAAAATGATATCACTGCTCATATACAAAATATCTTCACTCTTGAAACTTCAACTCTACTAGAACAAAACTAACGGCTCTATTCACACCCTTAATTATTGTAACATTCTGAACATCCAAAGTTAAACCTTGATGTAAAAGTGTGCTGATTTCCAGCTCAGCTGAAATCACCTGGTCTCATAGTTAACTTCAGTGTCTTAGCTGTAGCAATGAAGTTTATTAGGCCTTGACCTAACCTTAACTGTGCCAAATCATTTTTGTTTGTTTTTTTGTTCACACATTGATGCGTATGCTAATATTGTTACTCCTCATCAAAATGAGCCATGCCACTGCTACGGCTACACAAAATTTTACAATTTAGTAGGACTGAAGTAGAAACCGGGAACGATGCAGTATTCCTCATCGGTCTCCCTCAACGTGGAGCTGCCACACTTTCTTTTGGACATGTTTAAAAAAACAAAAAGCCTTTTGGTCAAAGGTGGGTAGAATGCTGAGTTTTTTGACACCGACACACACACAAACACACTCCCTCGCCTTTACACGCACCTTAGGGAAGGGGCTAATTCCATCCACACACCCACACACACACACACACACACACACACGCACGCTCACACGCACACAAATACACGGTGCCTGCACGCACAAACGGAAACATTTATCTGTTGGGATTTATTTAAACTTTTTTTTAAAGGTAAAGTGCAGGTTAATTTGTTTTATTTTTACTTTATATATGCATTATTTTCCTGTATTTATTTTTTTGGGCTGTAAAACTTAATTATTGAGTTTTCATAATTTCTTATGGAAAGGTTTGATTTGGTTTACGAGTGTTTTGGAATATGAGCCTGCTTCCGGAACGAATTATGCTCGTAATCCAAGGTTCCACTGTACCAGCTATATCAGTGTAATATATCTATTATATATACAGCATAATATTATACTGTATATATAATAGGGAAAATGAAGCTATGAAGTATGAAGCTTTTGTTTTGCAAGCGAAACATGCCAGGGATGCCGGCTGAAGATTTTTTTTCCCACAATGCCACCTGACTACATGTGGTTACTGCTATTGCGGCTGATTGGTCAAACTGAGTCGTGTGATTATTGTTGCTGCGTCTGATTGATGAAACAGTCACGCGGTAGATCTACCGGCTGCATGAGTAGAATAAACGGTTATAAAAGTAACGAGTCGAGTGGAGCCGAATGTAACAGAGTTAAGAGTAGCGTTTCTCCTTCACAAATCTACTCAAGTAAATGCAATGGAGTAAACGTAACTCGTTACTACCCACCTCTGCTTTTGGTCAAAGCAAGGGAAAGCGTTAACTATGTTAAAAACGACATAGTAACAACATAACTAACAACTCCTACGGAATTCATTGACCTACTACAGTATAGTATGGGAATACAGTACAGAATGGGAATGATCGGACGTCATACTAACTGAGTTGTCGCTGATAAGTCACTGGGTTGTTGTTGGAATTCTGACAGCGCCACCTCTCTGCGATGACCATGGTACTCCAGGTCCATGCCATGGTGTGGAAGACTACATTAAGTTCATATTACGTTGTTCTGGTGCTCACATGTTTTTATATTATATATAGAGCATCTAGTTCCTCCCTCCATCAAAAGCACTGCGTGTGTCGTAGTAACCCGCTGGACACAATGACAACATGGTAATATTATACATATATAATACATAAATATAATACATGGCGATATTATCAGGGCGATATTATCATACCGTAGCTGGTTAAACCGAGCTTCCATAATAGACTTACAATTTAGTGAGATTAAGGCGGCAGCACAGAGATGATACTACTGCTGTCACCATCAGGTGCAAGAACTACACTGAACCGACCGGTGTGGGCTTTATATATGAACATTTAACTGAATATATATATATATATATATATATATATAAATGGTTTATTTAATCTCTGCACAGGTTACTAAACATTTTCGCGGCTCTTCATTTCATGCTTTTAGTAACAGGAGTAGAGTTCCTGAAGAACTCAAATATTATTTAGTCGATTCACATATAGCTTTATACATTTAAAAACACTACTACTACACATGGTATTAAAATTACAAAAAGGTTCTCGTGTATACTGTACTGTATGTCCATAATAAGTCCCCATGAACTTGTCTGCTGTAGATCACTTAATGCAAGAGACACTGATTATGCACTTGACAACTTCATTAAAGACCTCAATGTAATCAATGTTTTCTGATTCATTAATGCAACAGTAAAACTACATCAGTTCAGCTGGGCACAAGATTTAATCCTGTGTCCACTCATCTGGAGTGTGGAGTTCTGGTCATCTTTCGCTGAAAGACATCAAAGGACATTTTGTCCAAATTGTTTTTCCAACCATCGTGCAGTGTCTGTTAGCCCGATGTATCGACCAAAGCTTTATATCTGTGCCTCAACACAACATTCACTCATGCTCGATTAATTCTTTGAAAAGAAATGCAGAAATGCGGAAGGAAATATGTCTTCCATACTGAGCCATTGTTGTGCCTCGGCATTATGTATGAAAGGAACAGAGGCGGAATTGGGGGTTGTTGTTCAGTTGTTGTTGTTGAGCGGAGGTAGTGACAGGGTGAGACGAGGTCTGTGTGAAAGGGAAAACCCCCGTCGTGGAACAGGGGTCTGACGTTCCGAGATGTGTGATGTGTGCAACATGCCATCTGGAGGTTTAGCAGTTAGCAACTAACACACAGATATCTTATATAGAGTAGATCAGACCACTGATATCTTATATAGAGTAGATCAGACCACTGATATCTTATACAGAGTAGATCAGACCACTGATATCTTATACAGAGTAGATCAGACCACTGATATCTTATACAGAGTAGATCAGACCACTGATATCTTATACAGAGTAGATCAGACCACTGATATCTTATATAGATTAGATCAGACCACTGATATCTTATACAGAGTAGATCAGACCACTGATATCTTATACAGAGTAGATCAGACCACTGATATCTTATACAGAGTAGATCAGACCACTGATATCTTATACAGAGTAGATCAGACCACTGATATCTTATACAGAGTAGATCAGACCACTGATATCTTATACAGAGTAGATCAGACCACTGATATCTTATACAGAGTAGATCAGACCACTGATATCTTATACAGAGTAGATCAGACCACTGATATCTTATAAAGAGTAGATCAGACCACTGATATCTTATACAGAGTAGATCAGACCACTGATATCTTATACAGAGTAGATCAGACCACTGATATCTTATACAGAGTAGATCAGACCACTGATATCTTATATAGATTAGATCAGACCACTGATATCTTATACAGAGTAGATCAGACCACTGATATCTTATATAGATTAGATCAGACAACTGATATCTTATACAGATAGATCAGACCACAGATATCTTATAGTAGATCAGACCACTGATATCTTATACAGAGTAGATCAGACCACTGATATCTTATACAGAGTAGATCAGACCACTGATATCTTATACAGAGTAGATCAGACCACTGATATCTTATACAGAGTAGATCAGACCACCCGATATCTTATATTAAGTACAGAAGACACCAGATATCTTATACAGAGTAGATCAGACCACTGATATCTTATAAAGAGTAGATCAGACCACCTGATATCTTATATTAAGTAAAGAAGACACCAGATATCTCATATAGAGTAGATCAGACCACTGATATCTTATACAGAGTAGACCAGACCACTGATATCTTATACAGAGTAGATCAGACCACTGATATCTTATACAGAGTAGATCAGACCACTGATATCTTATACAGAGTAGATCAGACCACTGATATCTTATATAGATTAGATCAGACCACTGATATCTTATACAGAGTAGATCAGACCACTGATATCTTATATAGATTAGATCAGACAACTGATATCTTATACAGAGTAGATCAGACCACTGATATCTTATATAGAGTAGATCAGACCACTGATATCTTATACAGAGTAGATCAAACCACTGATATCTTATACATAGTAGATCAGACCACTGATATCTTATACAGAGTAGATCAGACCACTGATATCTTATACAGAGTAGATCAGACCACCTGATATCTTATATTAAGTACAGAAGACACCAGATATCTTATATAGAGTAGATCAGACCACTGATATCTTATACAGAGTAGATCAGACCACTGATATCTTATACAGAGTAGATCAGACCACTGATATCTTATACAGAGTAGATCAGACCACTGATATCTTATACAGAGTAGATCAGACCACTGATATCTTATACAGAGTAGATCAGACCACTGATATCTTATACAGAGTAGATCAGACCACTGATATCTTATACAGAGTAGATCAGACCACTGATATCTTATACAGAGTAGATCAGACCACTGATATCTTATACAGAGTAGATCAGACCACCTGATATCTTATACAGAAGTAGATAGATCAGACCACTGATATCTTATACAGAGTAGATCAGACCACTGATATCTTATACAGAGTAGATCAGACCACTGATATCTTATACAGAGTAGATCAGACCACTGATATCTTATACAGAGTAGATCAGACCACTGATATCTTATACAGAGTAGATCAGACCACTGATATCTTATACAGAGTAGATCAGACCACTGATATCTTATACAGAGTAGATCAGACCACTGATATCTTATACAGAGTAGATCAGACCACTGATATCTTATACAGAGTAGATCAGACCACTGATATCTTATACAGAGTAGATCAGACCACTGATACAGTATTTCATATAGAGTAGACTGGACCACACACATCTTATGCAGAGTAAATCAAACCACAGATATCTTATAGTAGATCAGACCACTGCTATCTTATATGGAGTAGATTGGATCACAGGTATTTTATAAAGATCAGCTCGGTCCACAGATATCTTATATAAACTATATCGGACCACAGATACCTTATGTAGAGTAGCTCGATCTACTGATATCTATGTAGAACAGACCACTGGTATCTATGGAGTAAATTAGATCACAGTTTCCTTATATAGAGTAGGACAGATCGCAGGTGTCTTTTATATAGTAAATTGGACTACAGATATATTACATATAATAGAATAGATCAGACTACAGATATCTTATATTGGATTGATCGGACCATAGGTATCCTATATAGTGTAGATCAGACCACAGTTATCTTATATAGAATAGTTCGGACCGCATATATCTTATATAGAATAGATCGGATCAGATATACTATGGAGAGTAGATTGGACCACAGGTATCCTATATAGTGTAGATCAGACCACAGGTATCTTATATAGAATAGATCGGACCACAGATATTTGATGGAGAATAGATTGGACCACAGGTATTCTATATAGAATAGATCGGACCACAGATATTTGATGGAGAATAGATCGGACCACAGGTATTCTACATAGTGTAGATCAGACCACAGATATCGTATATAGAATAGATTGGATCACAGATATTTTATGGAGAATAGATTGGACCAGAGGTATCCTATATAGTGTAGATCAGACCACAGATATCTTATATAGAATAGATCGGACTACAGGTATCTTATATTGAATTGATCAGACCACATGTATCCTATATAGTGTAGATTGGACCACATATATCTTATATAGAATAGATCAGACTATCAATATCTTATTTAGAATAGATCCAGACTTCAGATATTGTATATAGAATAGATCAGTCAAATTATATTTTATATAGAGTGGATCAGACCACACTTATATAGAGTATATTAAACCAGAAATATCTTAGAGTAGATCAGATCACAGGTATCTTATATAGCATAGATTGGACCATAAAGCGTCATCTAGATTAGACCACTGTAAAGCTGTGATGCATCAAAAACAATAAACAGAATGTTCGGCTGAGTTCGACTTTGATCAACAGGGCCAACACTGCAAAATTCCCAGTGTTGATTTAACACCCCAAGTCTTTATATATGACCTAATGGTCACGAATGAACTCTGAAAGTGTTAAATCAACACTCTGGGTGTTAATTCAAGACTACGGATTTGGCTGTGAAGTTACGGCTTAACAAGGAATTTGTGGGTTCAGTGGGAATTACCAAAACTTTTGCCTCTCATCTCAAAATACCCTCTCTCGAGGCAACACTATCACAATTAAACCTACATTAAAACATCACGAGAATAACACAGTGTGCAGTCACACAGCAGCACAGACTTAACACCTCGCTAGGAGACATTATAGAACAGGTAAAGTTCTTTATTTACTTTAAATATTATCCCACCAGCAAGACCTACTGATATGCATACCAGTGTGTGTGTGTGTGTGTGTGTGTGTGTGTGTGTGTGTGTGTGTGTGTGCAGCTGATACTGTCAAAACATACACATATTCTTATCTATCAGACTGAAGACGATGATTTGGCTAAGAGCAAGAAGCGAGACCGTAAGTGAGGAATTATCGGCACTGAGAAGCGAAGGCACTCTCTATTGTCACTTCATTTTTAAAAAAGATGACCACCTCACTCTCACGTTTTGCGTAATGTCAGCCAGTAATGGCTTTTTGCTTATTGGACTTGTGAATGTAGGTTTAATGGGCTGATTTTTTATTTTTTTTCCAATTATAGCTGAATATTAAATGGAACACACACACACATAAAGAAAACCCAAATCTAATCTAAAATAAGGTTTAATTTTATTCTTAAGTGAAAGTATCTTGAATCTAGTCAAATCTAAAATTTATTCATGTAAGATTACAACAAACCAAATATAATTTCTAGACAATTTTTTGTTCTATTAGCAGATAATTTTGCTTTGTTCGAGAAATAAATGCTTAGAATTAGCAATATTATCTGACAATAGGACAATAAAGTTACATTTAAAAAGTAACATTTGTCTGAGAATAGGTTGGATAATCATTTATTTTGTTTGTACTGTTGGATTTTATTCTATGAATAATTTAATAACAGTAGTGTTAATTAATTGACAGTCTCAGCAGTCGACCCGAAACCTTAAGACACTTCGGGCATCGTTCCTTCTCATTAATGTGAATGAAATCCATCCAGCGTTTTGTTTCAAAAGACGAATCTGTATGGATAGAAGTTAGAAAAGTTACTTCACTTGATAACGAATGGTAGAAACCTGAAACCTAAAGACTGCGGATATATTTTCAGCTTTCTACAGTACAGTATGTGTTTTTATCAGTGTGTGTCCTTCCTCATCCCTCTCTACTGTACTGTATGTGTACTACATATTTAGGATTTCCTGGAAGAGATCCAGATCCGATGTTGGGATTAGCGGATCAGGAAAGACATCATCGCTTTAGAAGCGTATAAAAGGGTTAGGGTCGGAAACATTGCATCACTCCTGCTACAGCCGACGCCCACTTCTGTACTACTTCCCAGCTTCATATTAGATTGATTTTTAGTGTTCATATGCCAGCTTTTAAACTTTAGGACACTACTTCACGATGCTAGTTTTGGTACTTGAGTTTAAGCTTTCGAAACATCTATACTCCAGATTTATTCTAGCTCTCTGGGAATCATGAATAAGTGCTACACAGACCTGCATACTGTATACCGAACTTACAGTACAAATCCTCCAGATCAGTATCTTAGAATATACTAACGCTAACGTAGCAAAAAAACCTATGACTGTGTTTTTTTGAGATAACATCCATCCGATACCCAGCAGCCTGGATTCAATGGATCAGAAATCATTTAACAAAACATATTAGGTTTTGCATTGTGTAACAAATAGCAAAAACCTGCATTTTAATTAAATTATTTAAATAATCTAATTTATTTATGAAATGTTTACATATAGAGCAAAGAGACTTTTGTCATTTCTTAAGATTGAGTTTATTATATTTACTATATTTACACTGTGTTATTTTGTGTGTGAAGGAGTTTAACTGTCACATGCTTGTGAAGTTACAATAAGAAATAAGTGTTACATAATAAGCGATATAAGTGAATTTTGGTGTAACAAAGTGAAAATAACAGGAATATAGTAGGATTTATGTATTATTTCCTAATATAAATTTATATATATATATATATATATATATATTCAACTATATATATATATTCAAGCTATATATATATTCAAGCTATATATATATATATATATATATATATATATATATATATATATGTTACAAATATTAATTCTATTGGTAGATCATGTAGAAAGAAGTACTTAAAATTAGGACCTAATTACAATTGTTCTGTCAGTAAACATAAAAAGTTTTTACTTGAAATGAGTAAAAATGAAAGTCTAGAAAAAGATTTGATTCATTGTAATTTTATAATTAAATTCTATAAATTCTTATATTTAAAATGAACAACATTTTATTTATTCTTCCTACAATTTATTTGTTATTTTTTGCAGTTCAGCAAAGTTAATTTCTTTATGTCTCCAAATAACTGCCTCAAAATGAAATATCAGGTGGCTTGATTTTCTGTTACTATTGCTTAGTTCCCTTTACACACAAAAGTCTGATGCTCCATTGTTTTGTTTATTCTTTACATGAACAAAAAAAGGCAGCAGCAACAGTCACGGGTTCTTTCTTTGTGCTTGGAAAGGTTAACGTTCTCTCTGTCCATTTCAGCCTCTACATAACAAAGCTCATTCAGAATGACCAAACTGGCTAATTAAATTCTGATGAGCTGCTGATAACATTCTCGACCTGTTGCGTGTTATTTATGCCCGAGCTGTTCGGCCTGACTCGGCTGTGCGTTAATGCTTCTGACAAAGAAACTTGATTGGCTGGAACACTGCAAAAAAAGGAAGTGAACTATTCTTAAATCGGGCCAAACCTATCCATAGTTTCATAAAATAAGAAATCTTTTTTACCAAATTTTTTCTACTGGAAGGGTATTTTACAATTTTTTTTTTTTTTTTAAGAAACACAATTATCTGGCAATAGAACAAGACTTTTCCTCCCTTGCAATTTCTGTAACATTTGACTAGAAATAAGTTTAATAATCTAATATTTGGGTTGTGGTAATATCATTTTTAAAAATTTTGAGACATACTGTATAATACAGAAAATGTTAATCTAAAAAAAAAATAATAATAAAATCCGTAGTGTCCGTAACCACTTCAAATTCATGTTGCAGTATCTTTAAAAAAAATTTTTTTTATAATAATACACTTTTTCAGGGTTATGTCTTTTCATCGAAATATAAATTGGACAAGTTTCATCTGAAGACAATTAACATAATTAAAAGATTTGAATTTACCAAAAGTTACGGACACTACATGAAGCTGTATTTAGCAGACCTGTTTCTTTTTATCTGATAAAAATATAAATGTGTAGCATATTTACAAAAAAAACAAAGTATGGATCAGGAGATAAGAAACATTAAGTATAATGAAAAATGGTGTTATATGATCTTATCTGAAAATTCACTTCTTCACACATTTTAGCAACGATACCACGTTTTGGCCGATTCAAGAATATTTCACTTGCTAAGATGTGATTTCATTTTTTTTTTTGAGTAAACAGCAAGATCTCAACATTTCATAGGTCGAATCATAACACGACATCGACTGGCTTTAAAAACTACTAACCCGATATGCAGATGTTACTGTACGCTTGTGATAATTCCTTGCGTTAGAGTACTGGGCGGGGCTGTGTGATTAGGGGTTTTCCATCCAGGGGTTTACAAACTAATGGAAACAATTCCCATTCTAACAGGGAATTACCGTATAACCTCAGTAGTAAAACGTGAGCAGAGGTTGACATGATCTCATGTCATGCATTAAAAGCTTTTAGTGCAAGCGAGTTAAATGGGAATGACAGCGTTAGCTAGCTAATTCATTCTTCATGACTAGCAACATCTCTCTTAAAAAGGACAGGGATGCTGTCCCGAGAGAAGGAACGTCCGAGCACAAATCACGCACAATAGGTCCAAAGCGGCCAGCGTTCTGTGAGTACAGCGAGAAGTAATTTCAAATGTCAGATTTATGTCCTCAGATATTGACGAGGCTAAACCCGCCTCCGGTGATATGCTTGGAGCGGCTTTCTTGAAAAAGACATTTGAAAACAAAGCATGTAAAAGAACATGAGTATTACATAAAAAAAATTTAAAAAAATTAAAAAACACGCAGCAAAAGCTGAGCACGGAGCAAATGTTAGACGTAACGTTGGCCTGCTGGAAATCACAGGGGGTCCAAGACAAATCATTCATGCTGAAAGGGATTCAGATGACACGAACGCTCGGAAAGCCCAGGTCTAGATTAACCTTCTTAGCTTTCTTACTTTGTGCTGTATCAGAAGGGGAATCGGAAGCCACCTTAGATTGAAACCAGTCTTTTTAAAGAGTTAAGGCAGCCGTATGAGAAGAGCTTAGCCCTGACCGCGCAGCAGATGATGCAGGCCTTGAGTTGGGTTTTCCCATCCACTGCACACCTACACCAACCCCGAACGCTGTATCAGGCACTGACGAGTCGCGCAACGGACGCGTTCAACGAACCGGCGCAAATAAACCAGTGTAATTCTGTAGACGGACACTCGAAGGGAATAACTGATGCAAGATCAACAAGAATAAACAAAAAGTCCATTACATATGAAACATACGAAGAGGAACGCGCCTTTAGGTCAACTACAATGTTATAGTATTATGTGAACTGTAAACACTTATAGTAATATTTAATAAATTGAGATTTACTGTATATTCATGAGTAATGCTTATAGAAACTGATAGCCAACAGAACAGGACTGGCATTACGCAGTACTCTACAAAAGTATTGACACCCCCTATTTATTAATTTATACTGTGCTTCCAAATATCCAGACTTTCTTTTTCATTTTAATGTAGTCTTGAGGAATAGTTCTCCAGATCTTCTCGATCCGTTTCAGAGGAATGTTTTTTGTTTGTTAAGCCACACAGTGAGCTGTGCATCATTAAAGCATGATATAGTCATCTAACTGAAGTCCTGAGCCAGCGGGAAACAGGTGCAGATGATGACAGATGATCAGGAGGTGATTAGGTTGCTGCTGATGCGCTGTGCAGCCGGTCAGAGTGAAAAAAAACAAACATTTTCCCGATTTCTAACATAAAGAAATTCACGAAGACTGTATCTCACATCAGTTTGTTGTCTGCTTCAGTGCTTTAATGTTCGTAAATAAAATAACTTAAACCAACCCAGTTCCTTTAAAATGAGCAGATCTTATCACTGCTAGCTTATTATAGCGTCTAATTCTACCCTGTTAATAACACTTGGAATAATTCTGTGTACATTCTCCGATACCATCTGTTCTGTTGGTTGGAGCTCATTCAATGGAGACGCACAGCGGTAATGCATGAGAGAACGGATGGCTAGATGGACGGACTGGTGGACGGACAGATCGTTAGCGTCAGCTTCCTCGGGGCTCCTGATACCGCTGTGTCCTTTTGCAATTCACGGCAAAGATTCGCTCCTTTGCTGAAATACAAGCTAATTTGCTGAGGGTGAGTCGAACGATGCAAAGAAAAAGCACCTCCAGTAGCAAATTTACTGCCTCTTTGCAATGTCAAGGGACAAACCCGAGACCTGTGATGAATGGTTGGACACATCGTCCTTCAAAACAAAGCATTTTTGTGTGTGAGGCAAAGTTATTTTGTGTTTTGTGGATGAAGAAGCATCCCTGGGGTTCTTTAAAATTGTGAACGTGTGCATAACTATGAATCATGGCCAGCTGAAACAGTCTGCTCAGCCTTTAGAAGTCCTTCTGCTGTTTTTGCCTTTTCTTTTCTTTTTTTTCCTTTTTTCCCGAAGGCACAGGCGATGAGTAAACGTAATCAGAAATATACATTTCTGAATTAAGAACGATGTAAAAAAATATTCCCTTCTTTTTCCGACATTCCTTCCTGTCCGGATCGCCTGCTGGAATCGTCTCCCAGCCCTGAAATTGGTCCTACAGCTTTACGAATCCAGCAATATCTTCAACAATGTTAATAACATTTTGCCTCCTAGTACTTTTAATATTTTTAGTACTTCACTATGATCCGTGAGCGAGCTTCAGGATGGCAAGAGCTATTCATTGGGCTGAACTGTTCGGGAGAGAGTTTCGCGCAGCTTTCTTTTGAAAGAAAAAGCTTTTCACATCAGCAGTAAACATGTGGAAAGGAGAAGAAGGAGAACGGGACGGACGTACCTCCAAAGTCCGGCCGGAGACGGATGTCATACCCCCTCAACAGTTTGTCCACTGTCGATTTGGCCACAGATATTCCAGATCCAGCAGAATTGCTACAGGGCAGAGAGTTACAGGCATTAAAAAACTAGCAGAATGATGAATAATCATAATTGCTGCATTCGAAATAGCAAAGAACATGCTGACACGTTTGGAGAAAACCTTAACCGAATCATTAACCAATAATTTCCTTGGACATGCTCTATTTACCTATTTGCTAAAATACTCAGGTATTATTGAAACTGAATGCAAAATACTTTTTACATATCATCATTATACGTTTATCGCAGATAAGACATTTCATTAGCGTTTTAAGCAAAACTTTAAAATGTTACATTTTTTTTCTTCTTCTTAACATTAGCTCGTTGAATTAGCTAGCTAGTTAGGCTTATTAAACTTGCTTGTTAAATTAGCTTTTTGAAGAGTAGCTAACCAAGAAGCCAAAAGCTACAATATGCTTGCGTTCGTTAGCAGGATAGTTCCATTATGACTGATTGCCAGCTAACTGACTAGCTAGTCATGCATGGACGGCGGTGTCAGCTTAGCATCAGACTGTCTTTCCCCCTTTCTTTTACTCTCTTTACTCTTGAGTAGACACTTGAATGCGTTTTAACGTACAGTACATACTTTCACTCAGTTCCAGATTTTCAGCCCTCACCCGTACTTCAACTTACAGTAAGTACGGTTCAGTGGCACTTTCCCCACCTCTGCTCCGTGAGAATAATATCTCTCAGAC
This sequence comes from Clarias magur, assembly GCA_013621035.1. NCBI lineage: Eukaryota > Metazoa > Chordata > Actinopteri > Siluriformes > Clariidae > Clarias > Clarias magur. Next base: position 25,869 of record QNUK01000770.1, read on the forward strand.
GTGCAGTCATTTGTAATGATGATGCCTCGAGTGATATCAGTGACAATCTGAGATGTAAATCATGATTGATGACGATTCCGAATCACAGCTCTGTATTCCATCAGTCATCAGAACTGTATCAAAGTGTCCAGCATGACGATGAAGTCTATACGATTTTTGCACTTTACCACGACACAGCACAAGCACATGCACTGCTCATTCGGTCATGATTATGCACATGTTGACGAGTACGGAGCTTGAATGCCAACATGCAAAATGGCTTCATATTAAAGGTGGTTTTACATTAAAAAAAACAAATTTAATTAATTTAAAAAAAAAAACATAAATAAATAATTAGGATATTTCAAATCTGACTCACTCAGGGCTGGTAGCGCTTCGTGAAAGATTGATTCTGATATAAATTTATTTACCAAGCCGATGTTAAACCAGACGATGTATGTACATGAATCAGGCGTGAGGACAAATCCGAATCTATCCAGTCACTATTTCATTTCATGCTTAATACGACGAGGGAAATGCACCACCACCACCGATTCGTTATGGAAATCTGCTGCGTGTAGAGCTATGAGACCAGTAGGAGATGCTCAGGTGTTCGAGGCCTCCGCTGTCTAAACATGGAGATGTCCCGATTTTAATAACCATATGGACATGTGTGGACACTTGTTAGCATCTCCATCCTTCCTGACATAGAAGGAGTGCCTTAATTATTGGTAATCTGCTTATCGTCAGTGCTTCAGGGTGGCAGTGCCCAAGGAACCAGTTGAGCATCTAGACAGCACAAAAGAAGACTTTATGTTTGATCTGATCTGATGAAGCCGGGGTAATAATCAGAAAGCATGATGATGGTGATGATGATGATGATGATGATGGTAGCTAGTAGTCTGGGAGGGGGGGTTGGTGGGGGGGGGGGAGGACTGAGAAAGCCTGTGAACGCATTGATCAGATGTGTCTGCGGCAAAATGATAGCTATAGCTCGTTTATAGCGGAGAGAAACATCTTGTGCATTTAGACGCACGTTCACGTCAAAGGCTGGAGACTGCGCTAGTCTCAGTGTCACGTCGCTCCAGGCCGAGCAGACGTGTGTGTATTCAAAGAATACATGGAGGTGTGGGCATATATATATATATATATATATATATATATATATATATATATCCATAAATAAAACATTTATACATGTAGGGTAGAAGGGTTATTGATAATGCATGCGTCTGGAGACGGATACGCGCATGTTGCGCGCACTCTCTCTCTCTCTCTCTCTCTCTCTCACACACACACACACACAGGCAAACACACAAACACATCTCAAGTATTTATGCCATTGGATGGACAAGTATTCTCTACACACTGGACCTTATCAGGGAATGATCAGGCATGGCTAATAGCAATAAGCAGCCTGGCGCAATTCATCTCCAAAAAAAAAAAAAAGAAGAAAGAAAGAAAGAAAGAAAGAAAGAAAGAAAGAAAGAAATCATCCATCCATCCTTTTTCTTACCATTGTACAAAGCAGACAGACGACAACACTGTCAGAGCAGAGACAATTCCACATATTTTTTCTTGGTGAGGACCCAACATTTCCACAAATCCGTTTATTTATATATATAGATATGTACACCTTCAGTAATCCAAAAGCGCCTGTGGTCCAAAAATACGAGATAAGAGATGAGAAAAAATAAAAATAAAAAAATCCAACACAGAGAAAACGGGCCAAATCAATCGCTCAGATCAAACCCACTGGATCACATGTGTGTGTGTGTGTGTGTGTGTGTGTGTGTGTGTGTGTGTGTGTGTTGTGTGCAAAAAAAAAAAAAAAAAAAAAAAAAAAAAAGAGCAGAGAAAGTGGGGTATTTAAAAAGCTTGTAATTGGTCCCAAGGTGTTTTCCCCGCTTATGGAAATCCGTACAGGTCACAGAGCAGCTCGACCAACAGCACATCACACACCATGATTACATCTGACTTCAGATTCAGAAGTGAGAAGGAGGAGGAGGAGGAGGAGGAGGAAGAAGAAGAAGAAGAAGAAGAGGAGGACTGGGGGGAGGGAGGGGGGGGGAGGTCTTCCTTAGCCCAAAAAAAAAAAAAAACAAACAATAATAATAAAAAGAAAAGGAAAAGATAAAAGAAAGAATGAATGAAAGTGGCGCCTTCTTCAGTCAGTCAGATGAATAAAATCCCGGTCCGAATCTTCAGGCGAGCCATGGTTCCGGTCATCTGCTCCACCACTGGCTATGATGGGCTAAGATTGTTGTCCAGATCTAAAAGGTGTCAGTGCGGGAAGAAGAAAAACAAATAACAAATAATAATAATAATAATAAAAGAAAGAAAGAAACAAAACAAACAAACAAACAAACAAAAAAAAAAACCCCCAGAGCAGAATCCGCGCGTGATGGCCGTCGGGTTGCCTGGTGAGCTGCGTGTCTCCGGTGCTGGAGGAAAGCAAAGCGATATGCACATTAACGAGCTGTGGCGCGGACGTCAGTGGTCTCTGGTTACAGCCTTCGATCAAGCTGAAGACAGCAAAAACCCTCGTAGAGGAAAAAGAAAAAGAAAAAAGAAAAGAAGGGTAAAAAAAAACAAAAAAAAAAAACAGGAAAGAATCGTTTGTTTGTTTGTCTGTTTAAGTCCAGATTCGCGTCCTGATGGAGACGGCGCCGGTCCGCGGTGCGCTATGTGTGTGCTGAGGAGCGCAGCATGTTCGGGGAGAAACGGCGGCCGACACACGATGACACACTTCTTCAGCTTGAAGAACGCCTCCACGAGCCGACATGGAGAGAGAGAGAGAGAGAGAGAGAGAGAGGGAATCAAGAGCGGAAAATAGTGCCCGGGTTTATACGCGTGGATGTCTGGATGGGAGAAAAACCCGACATTGTGCTTTGTTTTTCTCTTTTCTCTTTTTAGGTGTGATCAGAGAGAGAGAGAGAGAGAGAGTCAGGAAAGAAAGAAAGAGAAAAAAAGAGAAGCTGTGTGTGTATGATGCTGCTCGAGTCCCCCTGCAGCCCATTAACATGCGCCGGGTGGATCGTGGAGAGCCTTGACACGCCGCGGCCACACATACGTATCGCAGCGCGCGGACGCACCGTGCACATGCACGACATGACAAGGGTGGATGGATGTGCGCCCGGTGCCACAGTGCATGCCACAGTCTTCTCATGAAACAGCAGCAGCAGCAGCATCACGTGATCAACAATTAAGGCATTTATTCATATTTAAAAAAAAAACAAAACAAAAAAAAAAACAACAAGAAGAGAAAGCATCAGATGCAAAACACGCGTTTAGATTAGCAGAGTGTGTTTGTTTTGTGTTTGGGTGGTTTTTTTTTTTTTTTTTTCCCTTTTCTTGTTTTTTTTTTTCCCAGCATAAGATGAGGGTTTCTGCAGAGATCTCTATGCCGTCCAGTTGCTAGGCAACGCTGCGACCGCTGATGCAGAAGGCCTCGGGACATTTTACAGCAGCTAAAGCAGGACAGCAGGGCCAAATGGCGAATGTATGTTTGCAACATTGGAGTCCTGGAGCTTTTTAGTGCTTCAGCTGCGCTGCTTTACAAGATTTCATTACAGTGTAAGCTCTTCATATCCACTGACCAACCGTGCACGGTTTGTTGGCGCCCAAAAACATGGTGTGAGTGCTTAAAAGTGTCATAATACTTAACGCTTCTTATCTCCCGAGCCATGCTTCGGTTTTTTTAAATTTTGAAAATGTTGAAATTTTTTTTTTTTTTAATATGCATAAACATTTTTTTTTTTTTTTTTTTTTTATCGGAGGAAAAAAAAATAAGCACATTTGCTGGATACAGTTTCATAATGTTTATGTATGTAGTGTCCGTAACTTTTTCAACATTCAAATATTTCAGTGTTCTTAATTGTCATTCAGATAAAACATGGCCATTTTAGATTTCACCTGAAAACATATAAACCTGAAAAAGTCTATTTAAAAATATATATATATATTACAACATGAATTTGACATGGTTACGGACACTACAAATCTTTCTGAGAAAAATGCCTTTTTAATTTAAGAAATTGATCCTGGAATGCTTTAATTTAAGCAACAATTCTCACTGGTGATATGCTTCTAGAAGCTTACACCAATTTTAGTATCAATACTTATAAAGAATTGTGAATAATTAGCTTTTTTTTTTTTTTTTAAATGATTATTGTTTGAAGCCAGACAGTATAATGCTGAAAATGCCATTTTTGGGGCACATACTTTATAAAATCTTCTCTCCAAAAGTTTTTTTTTTTTTTTTTTAGGAAAGCAATATTGGTCACTTCCATGTTGTATAAATTTCGGTAGTAGCATTTACATTTTCCGTATTATATGTATAAAAAAATAAATAAATAAATGAATGAAATCAGCAGCAGAACTGTATTTTGTCCCTAACTGTTTTGTAAAACACTAACGAGCCTCTTCGAAGGATCGTGTGTCATGTATGAACATCCAGGTGAAGTCCTTTAAGTGCACCAAGGCAGTAAATCCATTACAGAGCAGCCATGTTTCACCAGCGTTAGTCACAACTAATTACTTTAATAATTAACCCATTGCTACACGCTCTTAAATACATGCCTTCATTCAATCATCTCCAGGAGTGGCTTTATTCTGGTCTTGTTCTTGGTCTTGGTGAAGACTGAGGTGTGAACACAGTCCGGGAGCAACACCAGTCTCTGACAGGGCAACCTCACACGAGAACATTCACACCTAGGGCAGTTTATGATATTTCTCCCACGAGAGCATGGCGGGAACATGTGACAGACAAGGCTACTCGAAGCCATAGGCCCGGAGCTCTGAGGTGGACCATGCTGCCCACTGGTTCTTACTCATTGACATGGAAATCTGTTTCTAAGTGCATGAAACCTGAACGAACACTCGTTCTTATTATTAGTGACTCAAAAACCTCGGAGGAGTTTAGTGGAATAAGCTAAAAGCGCCGTGGTATCGATTAGAGATAAAGAGACGACTCCTCGTTCAGTCCCCAGGAAAGCTCGGTGCGGTCAGGACTGCAGAGCGCAATCATTCTAAAGTGTCTGTTCAGCACACGGGACAGCAGTAACGCCACGTTTGCGCATGAATTCCCATGCAGGGCTTCTTCCTCACGATCACCAAAGAGATCACAATCAGCAGACGTCCAATATGCAGTGTGTATAGCAATCCTGAGGTTAGAATGAAACAATGTGTACACCTTAAGCTTTAAGAATAAACCGCGGGTTCCCGTCCACACTTTTTACATGAGGTCCTCTTCAGGTGCCACAGTATTGAGGAGCTATACACTTCATTAAACTCCCTCCTTCCCCTTTAACACATGCTCGGTCTTTAATAGTGTGAGGCTGTTAAATGTTTTGGGAATTCTGTGCATCATTGAGCCAAGTGGACATGATAGATCGCAGCAATCACGTATAGGAAAAAGTATTAAAATACGCGATCCATAGCGAATGTCAGTGGGCTGTCAGTTGTGTCGATGGCTTGCTGAGGTCTTAATCAGTCGGACGTTCTGTGTTCAGTACATTATATTGTACATTATATTGAGCACCGCTCTGCCTTTATGGTTAAACACACTTTATAAAACAGGGTTGCTGATTTCGCTAATCTGAACAGTTATAATTCTAACGGCAGGTTTACGTTACATTACTCTGTCTCCTCGTTTCTGTAATAACTGCATGTTCATAGAGACTTGAATGCTCTACATTTGTCTTTATTTTGTTGGTAAATAAATAGATTTAAGACTGTGTTTGTACTCAGCGAAGAAAACGTGTGCTTGTTGATGTGTTAAAGGTCCCCTATTATGCAAAATCCACTTTTTCAGATATGTCTCCAGTGTGCATGTGCAAAAAAAAAAAAAAAAAAGCATGAGAGACAAGATTTTGCCTTTAGAATTTGAACAAGCTACAGTAGTTAGATTTTACCCTTTGTCCAATGTGACCTCATATGAGCAGATACGGGCCCCAGGCTTGTTGCTTAGCTCCGCCCAGTTTGATGTATAAAAAAAAATGCATTGTCTGATGCGAGTTTAAGAGTTTAAGTTAACACACACACACACACACACACACACACACACACACACACACACACACACACACACACACACACACTTTTGGCAGAGCTCTAAGACCTGTGCTAACTTATTAAATAATCAGTAAAATACCGGACCTTCAAAGTGTTTATTTAACATTTATGGAAGGAGTCTCCAGTATCAGTGCTTTGTAACAAAAAATAAAGTTTTCTACAATTAACGTATTCCAGTTTGAAAAAATTTATTAATATAGGCTTCTTAATTTTTTGTCTTATTAATGCCAAGAAATAAAAACAAACAAATAAATAAATAAATAAATAAATAAATAAAAGACAGACTGGTAAGATTGTGTACAGCTGAAAATATACCAAAAGTAAAAACAAGTAGAATGACAACCAATGTGTCCTTCTATACCACTAAGTGTAACTATTAAAAAGTCTTATGCGTTAGTAGATTAAAATGTTTTAATCGTAGGCAATTTGCTTTGGGATTAAAGGAATAACACACCTCGAGACATGACGTTATAGTAAATGAATCCACTCCTGGTAGCGGTGATGATCCTCTTCTTCATGTCATGCCTCATCACAGCACCCTGCTGTGGATTATTTTCCTCTAACCGCTCACCCCATCCTGTTTTATTCCCAGCGAGAGTAAAATTCTCCCAGCCACTCTGACTTCACTTGGTTGTATTTAAACAGTGACTAATAAACAGGATGTGTAGCACAGGGTCCATCATAAATAGATAGCTGTCTGACTGTCGATTCGTTTTCTCCATCTGGTCAGGTTGAGTATTCAGCGTTTGTGAAAAGGGAAATGTTATATGAATATGAATATGAATATGTGCATCCACTTCAACACCTAATATAACTATAATTTATATTTAGGAAAAGTATGAAGCATTAACATTCTTTCAGTAAAATGCAGAAAGCATAAAGAAGATCAATTTAAAACGTTGACCTGGACAGCTCCTCATATAAACATCTGGCCCTAATAGTTCCTGGTTCAAATGCAATCATGACTTGATGAGTTCACTGTATATACAGTATATATACTGTAAATATCTAGCGCACTGCATTTCAGCGTGTAGACATGTAGTCAAGACGATCTGCCGGAGTTCAAACCGAGCAGAAATGTGATTTAAGTGACTCTGGGCGTGGCGTGGTTGTTGGTTGTTGTTGTTGTTGTTGTTGGAGTTTTTCCTAAACTGCTAATCTACTGGGATTTAAACACACAACCATCTCTAGTGTTTACAGAAAACAGTGTGAAAAAGAGAAAATCCCCAGTCAGGGCAGTTCTCTGGCTGAAAACGCCTTGATGATGCCAGAGGTCAGAGGTCAGAGGAGAACCGGCAGACGGGTTGGAGCTGATAGAAAGGCAACAGGAACTCAACTAACATCTCGCTACACCCGAGGTCTGCTGAAGAGCGTCTCTGAGCACACCGCACGTGGAACCTTGGAGAAGCGGAAGAAGAGCACACCGGCCGTCGCTCCTGTCAGATAAGAACAGGAACCTGAGGCTACAGGTCACATGGTCTCACCAACATCAGACACCAGAAGATCAGAAGATCATGACATGGTCTGATGAGTCTCGGTTTCTGCCGGACGGGTCAGAATTCGGCGTGAGCAACATGAAAGCATCAGCGGTTCAGGCCGGTGGTGGTGGTGGTGTGATGGTGTGATGGTGTGGGGGAGATACTGTTCCTTGGTACACTTTGGACCTCTTCCGTGGCGTGGTTTAAATCCCACAGCCTCCCTGAGTGTTGTTCCTGACTGTGTGCATCCCTTTATGAGCGCAGGATAACACACCGTGTCACAAAGCTGAAATCAATCTCACACTGGCCAGAACTTGTTGAAATTTACGTACTGAAGAATGAAGGCAGTTCTGAAGACACGGCATCAAATTTTCCCTCTATTTTTCTCTTGTTGGGTTTTATTTTTATTTGCTTTAATTACAGTCTATGACCAAAAGCTGATGGTTCACTGCTCAACCCCAGTCGGGGTTCTGTGCAGGACACTCGAGTTGTTCCATTCCAAATACACACATACTGTATACGGTATATATATATATATACTATTTTATGCGCTCCAAAAAATAGAGCAAAGAATAAAGAATTTCACTGTGCAGTAATTTACAGTATACGTGGCGAATCATCATTATTTATCCTCATAAAACTGTGCAGCATCTTCACCCTGGAAACTGTATAATTCACCAAAATAAACATAAAACTGTTGTGTAGAAACAGCTCGGTCAGAGATCCTATTTCTAGCTCATGCAATAAAATTCTAGAAGTTCCTTCACCTTCACCTTTGACAGACCTGGGATAATAATAATAATAATAATAATATAATAATAATAATAATAATAATAAAATAATAATAATACATTTCACTGCATATCGACTGTGTATGACTGTGTATGTGACAAATAAAATTTGAATTTGAATAATAATATATAATAATAATAATAATAATTTTTTTTAAGTCTTTTAAATGGATGGTGTGAAGGAAGAAGTCTTTAAATGACTAATCTGTACCCGAACACTTACTCATGCTGTCGGTGCGAGGCATCTTTATGGTCATCGCAATACATTAATGCGCTTGATTGTGAGCGCTCGGCCGTCCGGTTACAATTAGCCACCTTAATGAATTCGAGTGGCGGTTATGATAGTGATAAACACTGCATGAAATAAAGATCGCGCCGTTTCATTTGGCTGAACCGTGTCGTGGAAGGTTGAAAGCTGAAAAGAGGGAGAAAAAAAAAGATTTTCCAAAAGTCCAAATTTTAAGCTGTGCAATAAAAGCCTTGTGCACGTTATCACATATTTCTGGTGCAATGTTATCCACAGAGCTGAACAACAACAATAAATAAATAAATAAATAAATAAATACTATTTAAACGACCTAAAACCAAAAAGACCTAAAAGTCATTAAGAGTTTACATTTTTCCTTTGCTGACTTGTAGAAATAAAGAAACCCCAAGCGTATGCTTTAAGAAGTGCTACGCTATGTTTTCTTTCTTGTTCATTGCCAGCAAATTCTCTTATTGGATATGCCACTCATTGCCGCGAGAAAAAGCTAATTAAGTGTTTTTTTTTTTGTTGTTTTTTTTTTGACTTTTCACCTTCCCTTTGGACTTTCCGGCTTGATATATTGCTTTATGTGGAGGAATGTAAGCCCTGAAACCGGCTGATGTTTTTCGCCGTGGAGACGTGGAAACCGTTCTCGACGGATCGCATCGATAACGCTTTAACGTTCGGCTCAGTGGGGGTTTTCTGCAAAGTCTTTGCTTTAAAATACGCTGACCCTTTAGAGCTCTGGAAGTGCAGTGCGTGAAGCCGACACTGCGGATCTCTGACCTTATAAACGTATAAACGACGTTTATAATGGATGGAACCTGTGACGCTTCTGTAATGACAAGCTGAGGACAGAGTATGACACAAGATAAGACTAGATATTCTAAAGAGTCGATGTTTATGTCGGTGTAATTATGACTGATTCATTGCTAAATCACTGCACTATAGTTAATACAGCAGTTTATTATAGCGATGGATGAGTAATTACTGAAGGTAAGACTTGATTACGCACCTGGTACTAAAGCATTAATTAAAGCTCTATCTGCTACTCTTCCAAAAACCCGTTAAAGGCGAGCGCGTGCCGGTGGATGAGGCGGATTTTATGAGCGGTGAGCGAGGCCTGGTTACACTGATAGACAATCTGTCCAGACGCATTCCCAGACATGTCCCCTGAGTCCAGTTTTAACAGTCGCCTCCCAGTACGCTTGCTTCCTGATGTCCAGTCAGACACACTATGACTCAGCACCTCATGGTCACCTGACCAGGGCCTCGCGTTCTAATTGGCTGCAACGTGGACGACACAAGAAGCTCTAGAGGTGTAGAGGTGTAGAGGTGTCGGTATTCTTTGTTCCATCAGAAAAAGGAAAAAAGAAAAAACATCCAGACATTGGTCCACAAATATTGCAAAAGACAAGAACAAGGAGACTTTGACTTACTCTTTAGTTTGATGTGAAATGTTTGAAGTAGAGATGTTTTTCAGAGACCTAAGTCCAAAATTTTAGCTTTTTAAAAAAAAAAATCGTTATATCTTCTATGGTCGTGTAATTTTTTTTTTTTTTTTTTTTTTTAACAATATTTACAACATGATTACAGTTTTAGTTGTGCTACAGGATGTTATGTCTCCATATGAGAAGTCGATTTGACTTGAGGAACCAAAAAGTCACTTCAACAAAGGTTTCAAGACGACATTGTACAGCAGGTGAGTCTTCTGATGCTGATATAATATCATTTACTCTACCTGGTTTTCCCGAAATCAGTGCAAGCCTCTGAAAGATGTAGAGGAGGTCAGAGGGATTGAAAAGAAAAACACCTTCTATTGTAGGCACCATCTTGATGATACACTGCAGGATATGGACAAAAGTATTTGGCCAAACCTGTTAATTACTGTGTTTCAGTAAATAAGGTGTTTCAATCAATCAGACCCCTTTAATCCCCAGTGAAGGTCAATCTTAATTCTTCAGCACATCAAGACGTCTTGGTCCATGCTACGCTTCGACACAACTTTGTGGCAGCAGTTGAAGCAGTTGAAGGCCCTTTTCTACTCCAACCTGACTCCGCCCCAGTGCACAAAGCAACGACTATAAGCACATGGTGTGATGAGTTCGGTGTGGAGAAACTCGAGCGGCCCGAACACCGAGCCCTGAGACCTCAAAACCATCAAGCACCTTTGGGATGAACTGGATGGAGATTGTGAGCCAGAACTTCTCGTCCAACATCAACATCTGACCTCATAAACACTCTACAGAATGAATGGACACGAATTTCCATAGAAACACTCCGACATCTTGTGGACGGCCTGTGAACGCTGTTATAGCTGCAAAACCAAAAGGGGACCGAATCCATTCTCCATACGTCCATAAGTGTGTGTGTGTGTTTGGGTACAATGTCACTGCAGGTTTGGCCCAATGCTTTTGTCCATAGAGTGTATTTTTATACAGTATTTAACCCAGAGTATTTGATGATCAGCCTGATTTCTATTGCTAATTTTTTTTAATGAAGCAACTACAGAGAGTGAGTGAGAGAGAGAGAGTGAGAGAGAGAATGTAAAAATCAATGCTTGTATAACTGATGAATGCTCAGTACTTTTATTCCACCATCTTGTTGATGACACACAGTCTCAAGGCCGGTAGGGTTTTGGTCTGATGTGGATGTTTTGTCCCGGAATGGTATTTTTGTTGTTGTTGTTGTTGTTGTTGTTTGTATGGTTTCCGTGGTAGCCATGAGGATGCGCAGCCTTGGCCAGCTGTATGTTTTTTCAATAAGTTAAGAATAAAATGATTTAGTACAGTAACTGTACAGGTGAAAGAATGTATTATAAAAAATAAAGTGTCTTTAGCTGTCACTTAAACCCCTGTCACTAAAGACTTCTTATAAGAAGTGAAGTGGAAGTCATTTTATTGTCTGTATTTCTTTTTTATGGGGTTGAATTCAGCTGGTAACTCCTCCCCCTCCTGCTTGAGCTATTTTTTTTCTGCTATTTTTCTCCCTAATGTTAGTTTCCCATGTCGATAAATTAATATATATATATTTTTTTTCACCTTTCTAAAGCTTGCCGTGCCTCTGCCCTGCTCTGACATCATTGGCTCTGAAACACTAAGGTGAGATACTACAACGCAAAGTAAAAGCAGACGATATTGTACGCACGGGAAGGTGAGGCCAAGAGTGACACCAGTACCTTACAAACATCTCGAAAGACCAAAGCGACGGTCTGTTACACTGTTACTGTGACACGACACCTCAAAGGTCTCAATGGGTCGAATATGGACGGCTACACAGGACCACGAATGACCGGGTATACTGTAGGTCCATGGAAATGTACAGTGGACTTATAACAGACCTTGGAGTCCTAAAAAGTCCGAGCTCACCCATGAAGTATGTACAGACAATTCGTAGCCATTCGTGCCAAAAATGATGAAAGTGGGAACTGGGAATAATTTGTTCCCACCCACCAGCTAGGGTTAGGGTTAGGGTTAGGGCTCGCTTTACCCATCATACCCTAGCCATGGTTCAGTTGGTGAAGGTTGAAGACTAACACAGTGTTAAACTCTTAGCGGTACTCTGTAGCCAAAAGGTCAAGAGAATAAACCATGGAGGTGCTGGACAGTCCTGGGAAACGTTTGAGATTTACTTCATCCTTCCACTTATTCCGCTTTAGAATATCAGCTCTGTTAACTTTCCAATTCCAGTGCAGTATGTAGGGTGTACAATCCCTTGTTCCGCACACCGAGTAGTGCCCTTGATCAGGGGTTAGAGAGGGATTTGGGATTCAGCCTCGCGTTAGAAGCTAGTTAGCTTTGTCGCTTTCGTTAGCCGCGAACAGGACCAATGAGACGGCGTGTTGTTTGAGACGACATGACGTTATCAGACAGGTTTTCTTGCAGGAAGTACTGGTTCTGAATGTAGGTTTTGGCAGGCAGCTGCTCTCCCCTCCTTCCAGGACTGTGTCCAGTACAGCATCACAATCACTGACCACTAATACAGTATAATATACAGGATATAAAAGCAGGGAATATAACTGACATCGCTAACCCATGTTACATCCACACGTAAGGTAGCGTTCTTGTAGTATTTATCCACATGTCTAGTTATCACCCTTCTGTCTCTGTTACTTATGTCACACGCTGTATCAGTGCTGGCCTCATACTCCCACTCGTACATAATCAGCAGGCTGCTAATCAATAGCTCATATGTCTAACACACATCCAGCTCTGCATACTGATGTGACGGCTCTGTGTCATTGGGATTCAGCCAAGTGCACACGTGCATCCTTTAACCTTGAAGGAAAGCCGTCGCTGGGACGTGTAGGTCTATACACTGTTCCATAGAAAAATAAAAACTCGGCAAAATATCCACAAAATGCTATTCAAGCCAGCGGACGCATCATTCAGATACGATCCCATGGAATGGTTGCAGCATTTAAGTGCAAACGCATTGTTACTGTATCAGCCATGACATAGGTTTAGCAGGCGAAGAGTTCAAAGTTGTTGTTCAGTCCTCCAACTTGTTCAGATCTCAGTCTGATTGAGCACCCATGTGATCTCCCAGACAAGCCAGTCTGATCCACAGCTGCCCCAAACTGCAGCGCACAGCACCCAAAGGATCCGCCACCAACGTGGACAGACACCACAGGACACCCCTTAGAGGCCCTGCAGAGCCACGCCCCCTATATATATATATATATATATATATACTCAAATTCAAATTTTATTTGTCACGGTCATACACAGTACGATACGCAGTGAAATGCTTATACGACCGCCCGTGACCTTAAAATGAATAAATAAATAAATAAATAAATAAATTTACAATAAAAAAGGAAATATATAGTGAAATAAAATACCTTAAATAAATACCTTATTAAAAGACCTTAAAAACTATTTACAAGAAATAAGGAAATAAATAGTGAAATAGAATGAAAATAGAGCAAGTTAAGCTATAAAACAAGATGCAAGATATACATTTTTTTAAAAATATATAGGAAATATAAAAATATAAAATATAACAACTTATAAAAACTTATCTGTTTGTACAAATATATATATACTACTATATATATATATATATACAGTATATATAATACTAGCAGATTTTTAGAGGTCGATTTAAGACGCGCCCACAGTTTCATGTACGCTCTCAAAACTTCCTGTTTGCAATCTGTTGTAAATAACTGCTCATACTGTAACTTCACTTCTTCTTAACATTTTGATGTAATTCATGGCACAGGTTTAACATCAGGCAAAATACGGCAAAAGTCTCATTAAATTCTGTCCAGCCGGTTTTGTGTGATGCTGCGACGAAATGTGTCCGGACAGACAGACAGACAGACAGACAGACAGACATTGTTGACATTGTTGATGATTAAAAAAAAAATATATATATATATATATATATATATATATATATATATATATATATCTTTGAATGACCAAATGTACAGACAAAAATATTTATCCAGATACACTCCAGTATCTCTGGTGTGACTGGAAGTCCTGCCATGGTTATAATAATGGGAATAGATACAGCGGTAATCACCACTGGCCTCCATGGTCCCTGGTTGGACTACAGTGGTTCCTAGACAGATGGATGGACGCATCTCCAGCATGTCCAGTACAAAGCCTGTTTAGGTGTGTGTGTGGTGTGTGTGTGTGTGTGTGTG